>JZKD02S2041250.1:218719-238173 GCA_000966675.3 Picea glauca
CAAAGGATTTTCCAAATTTCACAAAGCAAGAGTACACCTTGTTTCCACTTGGTCCACTTGTTATTTATACAAAAAAAAATATTGAATGCCTCATTTTCAAACATATTAAAGGTCAAACTATATTACTAAGGTTAACCTGCAAGAATGTTCATCATAAATTGAGTAGAAAGAATTTGTTTGATTTTGGAGGCCAAAGCTACACAAGATAAAAAAAAAAAAAAGTTTCATGAAAACAATAAAATAAAAATTCCAATTTCTATGAGAAGGTAACCACCTATATCACCTACATATTTTAAATCAAACTCACCTAATTCATCAATATAGCACATAGAATGTAGGGTAGATTAGGTTCCCTTGTTTGAACCCTAGATAAATGTTTATGTCTTTGGTGTTTCCCATATCAATGCAAACTGTGCCAATAATCATCTCATAGAAATATATTGTCAATGAAATCACCAAATCTAGGAGCCCCAACACCCTAATCTTGATTCCTCTCAAATATCAAGTTATTAGGCATGACTAACAATTTGGCAAGTTTGTAGGAACAAAAAAATTACAGCCTACCCTCACTCCCCATGGTTGATATTCAACTTTAAAGATTATATAAAATATATTGTGTGTGAAGCTTCCCCCTCCCTTACATTGTACATAGATAGATAGGTTAGGGGTTTCTAAAGGAAACAAGGTCGCCTCAATCTTGGATAAGAAAATAGTGGAGCTTGCCTTGGCATCATGGTTTCACATGATTCCTTCATATCCAGTCATGATGGATCACCTTCAACTCTCCAATCAAAAGTATGCAACAACTAATCCAACGCAAGCTCAATCGTAAGAATAACCATGGCATATCCTGGGAATCTTCTCCTTCCTATCTCGAATGGAAGCATTCTGAAGTCTGATTCTGAAGCATCTCTCGAGCTTCCACCCACATAAATCAATACCATGTTCTTCCACCCACATAAATCTCTCGAGCTTGAATTCTGAAGCATCTCCCCCCCACACAATAGGATCCCTTCATATAACCCACAAGTTTATGATTACCATTGTTTTCTTAGGTATATAGTACTCGCCCACATTGAAAACCTATACAGACCCATGGAGAAGCGCTAGCTGCAATGATGGGTATAATTGTAGTGTCTGTTTCACCACATATTGTAGGCATACCATGTTTTTCAGATTCGACTCGTTTACTTTACCATGTTGGACAACTACAGATTCAATTTCCTCCCGCAATCTCTGAATTTCATGGGGATGTCAGAGTAGCTCACTCATTTCCCATTCTAGCACATTTTTCAATGTCTCCATTGTATCGGTAAACAACTCCTGCAGAAATAAAAAGACAACAAGAAGAATGTTAGGCTATCCACAGGGCGTAGTTCCAGAGGTCACAATTCCACAGGTCATAGTTCTAGAGGGCCTAGTTCTAAAGGGCGTAGTTCCATAGGTCATAGTTCCAGAGGGCTTAGTTCCATAGGTCATAGTTCCAAAGGGCATAGTTCCATAGGGCGTAGTTCCAGAGGTCATAGTTCCAGAGGCATAGTTCCAGGGGGCGTAGTTCCACAGGTCATAGTTCCAAAGGGCATAGTTCCAGAGGGTGTAGTTCCACATGTCATAGTTACAAAGGGTGTAGTTCCATAGGGTGTAGTTCTAGAGGTCATAGTTCCAGAGGGCGTAGTTCCAGAGGTCGTAGTTCCAGAGGTCACAATTCCATAGGTCATAGTTCTAGAGGGCGTAGTTCCACAGGTCATAGTTCTAGAGGGTGTAGTTCCAGAGGTCATAGTTCCAAAGGGCATAGTTCGAAAGGGTATATTTCTAGAGGTCGTAGTTCCAGAAGCGTAGTTCCAGAGGTCGTAGTTCCAGAGGTCATAGTTCTAAAGGGAATAGTTCCAAAGGGCGTAGTTCCAAAGGTCATAGTTCCAGAGGGTGTAGTTCCACAGGTCATAGTTCCACAGGTCATAATTCCACAGGTCATAGTTCTAGAGGGCGTAGTTCCACAGGTCATAGTTCCAAAGGGCGTATTTTGAGAGGGCGTAGTTCCAGAGGGCGTAGTTCCACAAGGCATAGTTCCAGAGGTCACAATTCCAGAGGGCGTAGTTACAGAGCTCATAGTTCCAGAGGTGTATTTCCAGAGGGTGTAGTTCCATAGGTCATAGTTCCAAAGGGCATAGTTCCATAGGTTATAGTTCTAGAGGGTATAGTTCCAGAGGTCATAGTTCCATAGGTGTAGTTCTAGAGGGAGTAGTTCCACAGGTCATAGCTCCAAAGGGTGTAGCTCCAAAGGGCGTAGTTCCAAAGGTCATAGTTCCACAGGGCGTAGTTCCACAGGTCATAGTTCTACAGGTCACAATTCCACAGGTCATAGTTCTAGAGGGCATAGTTCCACAGGTCATAGTTCCAAAGGGCGTAGTTCCAAAGGGTGTAGTTCCAGAGGTCATAGTTCCAGATGGAGTAGTTCTACTGGGCGTAGTTCTAGAGGTCACAATTCTAGAGGGCGTAGTTCCACAGGGCATAGTTCTAGACGACGCAGTTCCAGAGGTCATAGTTCTAGAGGCATAGTTCCATAGGGCGTAGTTACACAGGTCATAGTTCCAAAGGGCATAGTTCTAGAGGGCATAGTTCATGATGGTGTAGTTCCATAGGTCATAGTTCCACAGGTCACAATTCCACAGGTCATAGTTCTAGAGGGCTTAGTTCCAAAGGTCATAGTTGTAAAGGGCGTAGTTCCAGAGGGCATAGTTCCAGAGGTCATAGTTCCAAAGGGTGTAGCTCTAGAGATCGTAGTTCCAGAGGTGTAGTTCCAGAGGGCGTAGTTCCACAGGTCATAGCTCCAAAGGGCGTAGTTCCAAAGGGCATAGTTCCAGAGGTCATAGTTCCAGAGGGCGTAGTTCCACAGGTCACAGTCCCATAGGTAATAGTTCCATAGGGCGTAGTTCCAAAGGTCATAGTTACAAAGGGCGTAGTTCTAGAGGGCATAGTTCCAGAGGTCATATTTCCAAAGGGCTTAGTTCCAGAGGTCGTAGTTCCAAAGGGCGTAGTTCCATAGGTCATAGTTCCAAAGGGCATAGTTCCAAATAGCGTATTTCCATAGGTCATAGTTCCAGAGGGCGTAGTTCCATAGGTCATAGTTCCACAGATCAAAATTCCACAGGTCATAGTTCTAGAGGGCATAGTTCCAAAGGTCATAGTTCCAAAGGGCGTAGTTCCAGAGGTCATAGTTCCAAAGGGCGTAGTTCCATAGGTCATAGTTCCAGAGGCGTAGTTACAAAGGTCATAGTTCCATAGGGCGTAGTTCCACAGGGTGTAGTTCTAAAGGTCACAATTCCAGAGGGTGTAGTTCCACAGGGTGTAGTTCGAGAGGGCGTAGTTCCAGAGGGCATACTTCCAGAGGTCATAGTTCCATAGGCGTAGTTCCACAGGTCATAGTTCCAAAGGGCATAGTTCCAGAGGGTGTAGTTCCAGAGGTCATAGTTCCAGAGGGCGTAGTTCCAGAGGTCATAGTTTCAGAGGCATAGTTCCAAAGGGCGTAGTTACACAGGTCATACTTCCAAAGGGCATAATTCCAAAGGTCATAGTTCCAGAGGGTGCAGTTCCATAGGTCATAGTTCTACAAGTCACAATTCCACAGGTCATAGTTCTAGAGGGCATAGTTCCACAGGTCATAGTTCCAAAGGGCATAGTTCCAGAGGGCGTAGTTCCATAGGTCATAGTTCCAGAGGGTACAGTTCCAGAGGGCGTAGTTCCAGAGGTCACAATTCCAAAGGGCATAGTTCCATAGAGTGTAGTTCTAGATGACGTAGTTCCAGAATTCATATTTTGAGAGTCGTAGTTCTAGAGGGTGTAGTTCCACAGATCATAGTTCCAAAGGGCATAGCTCCAGAGGGCATAGTTCCAGAGGGCATAGTTACACAGGTCATAGTTCCACAGGTCACAATTCCACAGGTCATAGTTCTAGAGGGCGTAGTTCCAAAGGTCATAGTTCCAAAGGGCGTAGTTCTAGAGGGAATAGTTCCAGAGGTCATAGTTCCAAAGGGCGTAGTTCCAAAGGTCATAGTTCGAGAGGTCGTAGTTCCAGAGGTCATAGTTTCAGAGGGTGTAGTTCCATAGGTCATAGTTATAAAGGGCATAGTTCCAAAGGGCGTAGTTCCAAAGGTCATAGTTCCAGAGGGCATAGTTCTACAGGTCATAGTTATAGAAGGCGTAGTTCCAGAGGTCATAGTTCCAAAGGGCGTAGTTCCAGAGGTCATAGTTCTAGAGGTCATAGTTCCAGAGGGCATAGTTCCACAGGTCATAGTTCCAGAGGGCGTAGTTCCACAAGTCATAGTTCCAGGGGTGTAGTTGCAGAGGGAATAGTTCCACAGGTCATAGTTCTAGAGGGCGTAGTTGCACAGGTCATAGTTCCAAAGGGCGTAGTTCTAGAGGGCCTAGTTCCAGAGGTCATAGTTTCAAAGGGCATAGTTCCAGAGGCGTAGTTCCAGAGGGCATAGTTCTAGAGGACATAGTTCCAAAGGTTGTAGTTCCAGAGGGTGCAGTTCCAAAGGTCATAGTTATAGAGGGCATAGTTCCACAAGTCATAGTTTGAAAGGGCGTAGTTCATTTATTTTTATTATAATCTGAATGTTCATTTATTATATTTATATAAAAATTCAAATTTAAAAGTAAAATTAGATAATTATTGTTGTAGGGCTCGGTAACCTTCCTCATAAGCAATTGGAAGCATTCAAAGAAACTCATTCATCTCTGCAGTATGACCTCAGGAACTATGACCTCTGGAACTATGACCTATGGAACTGTGACCTATGGATTTGTGACCTATGGAACTGTGACTTCTAAACCTACACCCTCTGGAACTATGACCTCTTGAACTACTTCCTTTCAAACTATGACCTTTGGAACTTTCACCTGTGGAACTATGACCTTTGGAACTATGAACTATGGAACTATGACATGTGAAATTGTGACCTGTGGAACTATGACCTCTGGAACTATGCCCTCTATAAATATGACCTCTGGAACCTTGCCCTGTGGAATTATGACCTCTAGAACTACGCCCTCTGGGACTATGAACTTTGGAACTATGACCTATGGAACTATGCCCTCTGGAACTATGACCTCTCGAGCTATGCCCTCTAGAACTATGACCTCTGGAACTATGACCTTTGGAACTATGCCCTTTGGAACTATTACCTTTGGAATTATGACCTGTCATAGTTCATAGGGGGCATAGTTCCAAAGGTTATAGTTCGAGAGGTCATAGTTTTGGAGGTCATAATTCCATACGGCGTAGTTCCATAGGTCATAGTTCTAGAAGGCGTAGTTCCACAGGTCATAGTTCCACAAGTCGTAGTTCTAGAGGGCATAGTTCCAGAGGTCATAGTTCTAGAGGTCATAGTTCCATAGGGAAAGGTTCCAGAGGTCATAGTTCCATAGGTCACACTTCCACATGTCATAGTTCCATAGGTTATAGCTTCAAAGGTCATAGTTCCATAGGTCATAGTTCTAGAGGGCGTGGTTCCAAAGGTCATAGTTCCAAAGGTCATAGTTCTAGAGGTCATAGCTCTAGAGGGCGTAGTTCCACAGGTCAAATTTCCAGAAATCATAGTTCCAGAGGGCGTAGTTCAAGAGGTCATAGTTCTAGAGGGTGTAGTTCCAGAGGTCATAGTTCCACAGGTCCCAGCTCCATAGGTCATAGTTCCATAGGACGTAGTTCCAGAGTTCATAGTTATAGAGGTCATAGTTCTAGAGGGCGTAGTTCCATAGGTCATAGTTCTAGAGGGTGTAGGTCCACATGTCATAGTTCCAGAGGTCATAGTTATAGAGGGAATAGTTCCACAAGTCATAGTTCGAGAGGGTGTAGTTCGATAGATCATAGTTCCACATGTCACAATTCCATAGGTCATAGTTCCAAATTTCATAGTTCCAAAGTTCATAGTTCTAGAGGTCATCGTTCTAGAGGGCGTAGTTTCAGAGGTCATAGTTATAGAGGTCATAGTTCCAAAGTTCATAGTTCCATAGGTCATAGTTCTATAGGTCATATTTCCAGAGGACATAGTTCTGTAGGTCATAGTTCTAGAGGGCATAGTTCCATAGGTAATAGTTCCACAGGTCACAGTTCCACAAGTCAAAGTTCCATAGATCATAGTTCCAAATGTCATAGTTCCATAGGTCATAGTTTTAGAGGGCATAGTGATGCAGGAGCATCACTATCAAATTAAGAAAAGAAAAAGTGGAAGCAAAATTGACACCTCAACACATTGAAAGAACCAAACCGACTCTTAACCATCTTGGTAGTGGTGTGGAGATTTTTTTTTAATTTCTAGTTAATTAAATTAATTGTATGTAAAGTCGGGCCACTGTTTGAAATGACGGATCATTGTAAATCCTTACATGACTGTAAAATATTATAGCTATAGGAAATTATCCCTTATTAGTCATTAGGTTTCATTTAGTTAAGTTGAGTAGGTAACTACTCGAGTAGAAGGTCATAGAACTTAGATAGGAGGAAGAGAAGCGAAGAAGGATCTCGGTCCTTAGAAAAGTTATTTTCTAATTTTATTGTTTGTAAGAGATAGCAGTTGTAACCATGGTTTTTGGGAATAAATAAAACAAAGGAGAATTTATCCAATTGTACAGTGTTGATATTATTTTACAGTTTTACTGTTGTTATGAATTTTGTGGATGTATGAGGTTCATCGTGAATGAATGAATTTATGAAGAATTGAACAAGTTTCAATTGTTTATCTTCTGTAAGTTATGCAAGGAGTATATACGCATTTTTCCTTCCATAAATGTGCATATACGGAAGGAAAAATGTACATATACGAAAGAGAGATTCCATAAATGCGTATTTTTGTTTTCTGTAAATGCTCATTTTTTCCTTCCGTAAATGCGCATATACAGAAGCTCTCTTCCGTATATGCAAATTTTGTCTTCCTTATATGCGCATTTTGGCTTCCGTATATGTGCATTTACGGAAGCCAAAATGCGCATATACAAAAGACAAAATGTGCATATATGGAAGAGATCTTCCGTATATGCGCATTTATGGAAGGAAAAAATACTCATTTACGAAGAAAAAAAAATACGCATTTATGGAAGCTCTCTTCCATATATGTACATTTTGTCTTCCATATATGCGCATTTACGAAAGACAAAATGCGCATATACGAAAGTTCTCTTCCGTATATAGAGCTTCCTTATATGCACATTTTGGCTTCCATATATGCGCATTTATGGAAGCGAAAATGCACATATACAGAAGATAGAATGCGCATATACAAAAGATAGCTTCTGTAAATGCACATTTTGGCTTCCGTATATGCACATTATTTCCTTCCATAAATGAACATATACAGAATCTCTCTTCCATATATGCATATTTATGGAAGCCATAATGCGCATTTATGGAAGCTCTCTTCCATATATAGAGATTCTGTATATGCGCATTTGGGCTTCCGTAAATGTCCATATACAGAAGCCAAAATGCACATATACAGAATCTCTATTCCATATATGCGCATATGCGGAAGAGAGATTTCGTATATGCACATTTTGGCTTCTGTATATGCACATTTACGGAAAGAAAAAATGTGCATATACGGAAGCCAAAATGTGCATATACGGAAGAGAGCTTCCGTATATGTGCATTTTGGCTTTTTCATATGCACATTTACGAAAGACAAAATGCACATATACGAAATCTCTATATACAGAAGAGATCTTTCATAAATGTGCATATACATAAGACAAAATGCGCATATACAGAAGAGAGATTCCGTATATGCACATTTTGGTTTCCTTAAATCTCTCTTCCGTATATGCGTATTTACGGAAGGAAAAATGTGCATATACGGAAGGGAGCTTTTGTATATGCACATTTACGGAGGGAAAAATGCGCATTTACGAAAAACAAAAATGCGCATTTATGGAAGATCTCTTCCATATATGTACATTTTGCCTTTGGCATATGCACATTTATAGAAGCCAAAATGCGCATATATGGAAGCTCTCTTTTGTATATAGAGCTTCCGTATATGCGCATTTACAGAAGCCAAAATGCGCATGTATGGAAGATAGAATGCGCATATACGAAAGATAACTTCCATATATGCGCATTTTGGCTTCCTTAAATGCACATATATGAAAGACAAAATGTGCATATACGAAAGCTCTCTTCCATATATGCGCATTTTGAATTCCGTATATGCGCATTTACGGAAGGAAAAAAAGTGCATATGTAGAAGACAAAATGCGCATATACGGAAGAGAGCTTCTGTATATGTGCATTTTGGCTTATGTATATGCACATTTACGAAATCCAAAATGCGCATATACAGAAGCTCTATATATGGAAGAGAGCTTCTGTAAATGTGCATATACGGAAGACAAAATGCACATATACATAAGAGAGCTTTCGTATATGAGCGCATTTATGGAAGGAAAAATTGCGCATTTATGGAAGCCAAAATGCACATATACGGAAGAGAGCTTTTGTATATGCACATTTTTGGCTTCCATAACTCTCTCTTCTGTATATGCACATTTTGGCTTCCGTAAATGTGCATTTACGGAAGCCAAAATGCGCATATACAGAAGGCAAAATGTGCATATACAGAAGAGAGCTTCCATATATGCACATTTACGGAAGACAAAATGCGCATATACGGAAGATAGAATGCGCATATAGAGCTTTCGTATATGTGCATTTATGGAAGCCAAAATGCACATATACAGAAGACAGAATGCGCATATACGGAAGATAGCTTCCGTATATGTGCATTTTGGCTTCCGTAAATGCACATATATGGAAGATAGCTTCCATATATGCCCATTTTGTCTTTCATAAATGTGCATATACGTAAGCCAAAATGTGCATATATGAAAGCTCTCTTCCATATATGCGCATTTTGGCTTCTGTATATGCACATTTACGGAAGCCAAAATGTGCATATACGGAAGACAACTTTCGTATATGTGCATTATGGATTTCGTAGATGCACATATACAGAAGAAAAAATGCACATATACGAAAGAGAGATTTTGTATATGTGTATTTATGGAAAGAAAAAATGTGCATATACAGAAGCCAAAATGCGCATATACAGAAGAGAGCTTCCGTATAGGCACATTTTGGCTTCCATAAATCTCTCTTCCATATATGTGCATTTTGGCTTTCGTAAATCCGCATTTACGGAAGCCAAAATGCGCATATACGAAAGACAAAATGTGCATATACGGAAGAGAGCTTTCGTATATGTGCGTTTACGGAAGGCATAATGCACACATATGAAACATCTCTTCCGTATATATATCTTACATTGTGGAACCGGTTGTCCCAATGTGTTGAGGAACCGATTGTCCCAATCTAAGACAATGGTTTGTGGTACCCCAAAATGTACCCACACTTGTTCAAATAATAACTTGGTAGTGGCCTCCGTTGTGATGCTCTTCTTGCAGACAACCAAAATTTCCATCTTGGAAAATCGATCAACAACTACAGAAAGTGAGCGACATGGTTCATTCTCCTTGTCTTATAATCGATGTTGAGATGGAACTGCTGCAAATATGTGGAACACTTATGATGGTGGTCATTTTGCAATTTTCCTTATGTCTGCATGAATTGCAGAGGCTTATGGTTAATGTAGATGATTGTTTCCTTCCCAAGAATGTAATTTCTTCATTAGTGCTAAGATTGTACAATGGAGTACATTTCTTTGTCATAAGTGGGGTACTTATGGATGGTATATGATTGTGTCTCACTATGATAGGCCATAGGATGTATGTGTTGAGAGAGAATTGTGCCCACAACATAGTCTGAAGAATATGTCTCAATCTTAAAAGGTTGTTGTAGGTTAGGTACCTAGTATGTATATTGGTATATGCACTATATTAAGTATATATACTAGGGCGTAGTTCCATAGGTCATAGTTATAGAGGGCGTAGTTCCAATGGTCACAGTTCTAAAGGGCGTAATTCCACAGGTCATAGTTCCATAGGTCATAGATCCAGAGGGCGTAGTTCCACAGGTCACAGTTCCACAGGCCATAGTTCCACAGGTCATAGTTCCATAGGTCATAGTTCCATAGTTCATAATTTCATAAGTCATAGTTCCATAGGAAATAGCCTACAATCTATAACATCATTACTTGACCTATATCACTATATTTAAAATATTGTTGGAGCACTTAATAATGTTTTTCATTTCAATCCTATTGCATTTGTTTTCTTGGTTAAAATTTGTCACATATAAATGCCAAGTATGTTGTCTCTCAAGACCACGATCTTCATTTTATTTGGAGTTGTGAGACTTATTCAAGGTAAACAATTTAGTTTGTGTCTTTACTGGAAGGAAATGGGAGTGTTCTACATATTCACAATTTAACAATATTAAATGTTAAAACACATGTACATTGCAATGAATCACTACGTATAGAGTAATACTGCAAAAATACACCAAAAAAATTAGAGAAAAATAAATATAGAACCCAAGTTCTTAGTCTTGATATTAAATGAAGTCTTCAATATATACTATTGTTCACTATCTAAGAACTAGATGTATTTATTTTCATATTTATATTGACTTTGTTTCACTTAAATTATCTCTTTCCAAACTCGTCCTTCCCTTCCTTTCCTTCATTGTGAGAGATTGAATATTCAACTCCACTATGAGCTGAATATTTTTTAAACTTAGAGATAACATAGTGATATTTTTGTTCATGGACATATGGGCACTCAACCAAATCTTGGTGCTAATGTATTTTTTATAAGGTCTTCTTTGCACTGATGAATAAATTAATTTATGTTCAAATAGTTTACTAAATCATTGCAACTTTGAATTGGTTCCATAAAGAGAATGCATTAAGACTCTTCACACATGACTTTATTTTACCTTCTTTGTAATGCACATCTATATTTTAAGGATAACCTTAGTGTTTAGTTAATTTATTAAAAAAAAAAAGATCTTCCGACCTAAAGAGAATGGTATAGGTGAAGATATCCTAATGCTCATAGATAATGGTGTAGTTTATGTGTGCTAATGTTGTTTAAAATAAACTCATTCTATATGACAATTAATTACATCATATGTAAAGTCACTTCTATCCAAGTTCAATACTCTAACATAGTTTATATGTCCATAAGTACTTAAATTATAATCTCCTATAGAGTTCATAATTTTAATTCCACATCAACTAAGCAATTGTTTTTCCCACTAACAACAACAAGGGCATATTTTATTGCTTAGTGGGAACCTTGTTTACCATATTTTATTTCTTAGTGGGAACCTTGTTTACCATGTCTTAGTGGTTGGAGAACCATGTGACCTCTTTGTCCACCTCATCCTTCTAGATGTTTCCTCCTAGGATCCATCAAGAAACACTATATTCTACCTTAAAATCCTTGCTAATGTGATAACTCAAAGAAACCAAAGGTTGTTTTCTCCTATGGAAATAAAAAGTCAAGTTTCATTTCCATGGGGGAGAATAAACATATGAAATCCTTCTAAATATTGAAGTTATTTAGACCTAGGTTTTCTCTTGGGTGTGATTTAGTAGGAAAGCTAATTTAAGGAACCAATTTTGATCAAAATGATTTGTTCCCAAAGGATTAGATGCCCAAAATTTAGTAGCCTTAGGTTAATGATGTTACTTAACATGGAAGAGGCTTCTTCAAGGAAACCTACCAATTTTTTGTTGATACACTATCCTAAGGATATAATGTGGTTCATGGGTATTGGACAATGTATGAATATTTTAATCCAAATAGCATTTTCAATAATATTAAGAACAGTAGCAAGGGACGGTATATGAGAATAGATTAGGTTAGGAAAACAATACAAGTAAAAATCAAAATCAAATAAACAAGGTCTCCTAAGCTAGGCATGAACCAGATTTAAATCCTACATGATTCTCTAGACTATCAAACACTACATGGTACTCTTGTTGTTGAATGTTACCAATAATGGAGAGCCCACCAGTGTTCCCAGCAAAGGCAAAGAAGAAAGTCATGGAACTATCCACGAGGATGAGATAATTAGTAGCAGGTAGAGAGATATCAACACCACCCTAGAAATGAAAGATCAGCGTGGGGACCTTCACGAATTTTATCCCCGATAAATCATAGCAGGTATCAAATAGAGAAAACCCACCTGCGGACTTTAGGTTCCGAGTCCCAACCCTAAAAGCATCCCTCATTGTAGTATAAGCATAATCAAACAAACATGTCACAGAGGTCCCATAATCGATAATGACTCCACCGTTGCCAGTCGCATCCATCTGAAACATAGAGGCCAGAATGGAGGTGATCCTCCTCCCACTGATGCTTATTCTCACTAGTTCAACATAGTAGAACATATCGAGCTTCAGGTTGCTCAAGAACGGTGTAAAAATTGTGTATTTGGGTATTGCAGCTTTGCCTAAGATTAGGGAACTAGTCGTTCCAGACACGCTCCTGTCGACTAAACAATATGAAAATCATTTTTTGAACTGAGCTTCGGTCTAAGATGGAAACCAGAGCGAGCCTCGAACCAGACCTAAAATCCCATCAGCTCCAATTAAAATCCCTTAGTTGTCGTGGCCACAACCAAGAGCCACTCTCCTGATCACTTGGCCTCTGAATGTGAGCGTTTATGTGGAGAAATCACCCATTGTGAAGAAATCGCCCACTGTGAAAGACCCATCCCCATAGGAGACCTAGTATTCCCAATACCTCTTGTTTCTGTAGCCACTAATGTCTAGTTTCTTGCACAATGGAGTCACACATGGAACCTTTTTGTATGTGGATGAAGCAGTAGGATTGAATAACGGATCAGTCTAGCCATAGCACTTAGCACAGGGAAAACATTGAATCCACATTATATCACTACCAATATCCAATACCATGTAAGTATAGAGAGGCGGGGTGCCCACTCCCAGCCTTGTGAAGTATTCCTCACTGCTCTATGCCAGCCCAGAGATTATAGAGTTGTTGAAGTCCTTGGAATCGAACCTTGCATCGATGATGGAACCGTTCAATGGCTTCATCTCGACTTTGTTGATTCCCATTACAGCAAGCTGCATGCGGGCATTGATAGAATCGACTCTTGCAACATCTCGCTTCAATCTCTCTCGCAATATCTCCTTCACCACGCTTGTGTTGTTGTTCCTGCTCAGTGAGTCTCTGTGAAATACCTGGAGAAAAATTTTGTTTCTCTCTTCCCCCTGCACTATCTCACTCCATTCTTGGGAACTAACCTTAGATGGAACAGTCCTGAGCTTCAAGGCCCCCTCCACATCCAGAACTTGATGTGCTGCTGATAATTCATCCCAAATTTCTCGGGCAAAGGTAGACGCAAAACATATGAAAAACAATGACAAGGCAGAGACCATCACCGACTTTTCCATGGTGCAAACTCTAGCTCGTTTTATGCTCGGTTGGAGTTTTCAGATAAACTAGAACTGAGCATAAAAGTAGCGGGGGTCGAGATTTTACAAAATATTGAAACGGAGGATGTAGGGACGAGGAGCCACATTAAAGTGTGCATTGCATCGCATCTCCCTACGTTAGTTGGCTTAAAATTTGAGAGAGACCACGTAATATGACTTCGTAGGAAGGCGTACACTATCCATGGTATGGATGCTATTGTATGGCATGAGAGATGGATGACCATGAAACAACCTCCCATGTAGTGATAAAACAACAATAGAACATGCTTTATGCAACCTTCTTGCAACCCGGTAAAAGAAAATCATAATTTTGTTTGATCTGATGCAATTGAAGTTTTTCTAAAATTTTGGGTTGATCAAGAGACACAAACAAAAAACTATTAGATATAGTGGGAAAACGATCGAAGGGTAATTATTAACAGATTTGTGATTCCCACCAGAATCTATTGTTGGGATTTTGTCGGTTGTTTAACCCATGCTTCCCTTCAACTAGCCACTGAAGACCCTTTGGTGATGTCATTGTAGGCCTAATACATGCACATGCTCATGCCACTAAAGATCCTTCAAAACTATTTTCTAGTTTTTAGGGTTACTTCAAACTGTTTTCACCTTGTTAAGAGAGTGATAGGTATCTTAGCCCCTTGTGAATGCTTCATGAACATATGAATGGCTTAGTTTGTGTGGATTCTTGAACTTGGTTAGAGTGCTAGAATGGTGTCCTTAACTAAGTGGTTATTTCCCTAATCGACATTATTACTAATCCATTGGGTTCACACAATGGGGGAGTTAATTTCTCAATGAAGGGAGTTACCTACCTAGGAGGAGGAAACATGATCACCTGGAGGAGAGAACATATCCCTTGTATCTTGGGACCATGTGATATATACATTGAAGGTTCAACACTTCACTTGAGGATGCTCAGGCTAAGGAGCACACTTTGTGGAGGTTAGTGATGCAATCAAACAAATATGTTGAGGAGGAGCATTCGAGCTTAGTGACCACATTGGCAAAAATGAGAGTAATGTTGGGCACATGATAGGACATGTGGAGCACAGATAGAGAAGTGACACACCCTATTGGAGGAGGTATATTGAGCCTAAGGAGAATCATGTTTAAAGGGAATTTCACTTTGGGGGTTGGGTTATAAACCCTAGTTTGGTGATGTACATCATTTTATTGTAGAGAGCTCCATGTGGGGTTTCCTTGTTGGAGACTTGTATGGAATTATGTCCTTATTTTATGTTAGGTTCCCTCACATATTGTATATATGAGGGAGGAGAGTGCTCTTGTATTGATCATTGATCATTATACTATTTTATTTATACTTTTTATAGTGATAGCATTCATGATGAAACCTTAGGTGACGACAAGGTGAAAGAGAGATGTCTTGGAGGTTCATAGAGAGATGGCTCGTATGTGATGCTAAGGCTTTCTCTTGTGATGCTAGGGTTCGTGCTATACATGCAAACCCTATAGAAAAACATTATGTGAGAGATAGTGATGGATCTTATGGCTCCTATTGTAGAGATAGGGTTTCTACCCTACTAGATGACTTGGAGAGTGGAGCTAACTCCTTGCATGATTGTGGAGTCTTATTCTTGTGGGATACAAGGCTAGGGAAAAGATCATGGAGAAATTATTTTGATGATTCTTGATCTTGGTGTGAATCCTTGCTTGGAATAAGATTCAACTTTGATGTTCCATGGAGGTTTGAGTGCTTGTGTTGAGGCTAGAGTTGAAGACCTAGAGTTTGAGGATTCAAACCCTCAGATGTACATGTATATTTCGAGGATAACTCTAGAGTTTTCTTGCCATGTACTTGTGTGATGAAAAATGGTTAAGGTTTGTAAACCCTAAGAAAGAAAAAAATTTCAGTATGGAGAACTTGTGTGATACAAACTTGATGTTGGAGCCAATGAGGACTTGCTAACATTGATGCTTTCTTGTTATGGATCTTTGGTGGTGGCTAAGGTTTTTATTGTTACTGTAGCTAGGGTTTTGGAGAGCTTGAATATTGCATCATCTTGTGATAAGTTACTAGTATGTACAAGTGTATTTCATTTATTCTATTATATATATAAAATTTCTAGCTATCCAAAATTGTGTAATTGTAGATTTGATTTTTAGATTGAATTGTCTTCCCCATTAGGTAATTTCTAGAAATCCTTGTTCATGCCAATTTGACATAAAATAGGGCTGAAATTGCTAAGTGATTTAACATATATCTAGAAGATATGAGAGAAGATTTACTTTTGTAAATAAAGTGATATCTAATTTGGTGTATTCTTGGAAAAGTGTGCCCTTAGTGTTGAAACTTGTTGGCACATTGTATCTTTTCTCGTGAGATGCTTAGTGTATTGTGTTGAAGGGAACTAAAATATTGTCCATTAATTTCTACTGTAAATTAATATAGTAGATCAACCCTAATGCTAAAGTTTTGGATTAGATTTGGGAAAGCTCAAGTGTGAAGTGAAAATTCTAAAGTTGCAATAGAAGTCATAATGCATAAATTTCTACCTTTTCATCAATTATATTATCCCACCCGACTATGATAAGGTTTAGAGCTCATTTGTTGTGTCTATGCTTCACTTTGAGAAGCTTGTTCATTTTGTCCTTGATTGGTTGGATATCCATGTTTGCATTTGAAATGGTGAGGAACCAATCTTCCCCTTGAGCTCCTTAATTTTGAGGTCAATAATAGTGGTATGAATAAAGTTCAAAAATTGCTTTTTTACATCTTCCATGTCTTGTTCCAACACCCAATTTCAAACTCTTGTTATTTCTCCATTAATTAGTTTAATTTTCCAACTACTTAAACCAATTTTAGTTTATGTTTTTATCCTATAGTGTGCATAATTCTAATTTGAATATTTAAATATAAGATATTAAATCCATCACAATCTTAGAAAGATTCTAACTATTCTTAATATAATTTCAATTTTATAAAAAGTGGTAATGAACTCCATTTTTTTATATAAAGTTGAATCTTTATACCTAAACTATATCAATTTTTTTAAATTGAAAAGTTTCTTTAGTCCTTGCCAATACGTAGAACAGTGTGGTCCATTCCAAGACAAATAAAGGAAATCCATGTGTACTTGGATCAACGAGTGAGAAATAAAATTGCACTTACATTATCAAAAAATACTTATACATTATTCATCAATACTGTTTTTTCTTCGTACGAGTGTCCACTACAACGAACTCCTCAAATTCAAACCCAAAACCGTAGTGATAAAACACCAATAAAAACATTTATGCAACCTTCTTGCAACCTAGCAAAAACAAATCATAGTTTTGTTTGATCCAGCGCAATTGAAGTTTTTCTAAAATTCTGAGTCAATCAAGAAACACAGAAAACCCTCGGATATAGTGGAAAAAAGATCGAAGGGTAACTATAAACAGAGCTGTGATTCCCACCAAAATCTATTGCTGGGGTTTTGTCAACTATTTACCCCACGCTTCCGTTCAACCAGCCACTGAACATCCTTTGGTGATGTCATATGCAATACATGGTTAGAGGCCTAATACATGCATCTGCACATTTAATCGACGTAAGTAATCCCTCATTGCCCCAGTACCGCTTAAGTTAACTAATTTCCCCCGTCTCCTGAAATTCCTTTGAGACCACCATTTGTCACCCCCGTGCTTTTACTTCCCACCATACAAAAGATGATAAATTGTGAGGCAAAGAGAAATGCAAAGAGAAAAGAATAGAAAAGTATATTGAAATGTGTGAAGAAGTACTGAACTTGCTACAATGCAAGATGGTTGAGCTAAATATGCTCAAGCAAGACAAAAATAGAAAGTACAACTGTCTAGTACAACTGGTAGTGTACGGTCAGACTATTGAGGTTACATTATGTTTAACACTCCCTCTTAAACTCAACAGTTACAATCATCAGCACTGATTATGCCTAAGTGCTATCTCTGAAAATCAAAAATTGACTTTCCTAGTGGCTTTGTGAAGATATAAGCAAGCTGATCTCGAGAACCAAAAAATTGTAGTGCAATGTCACCATTATTGACTAGCTCACGTATGAAATGAAACCGAGTGTCAATGTGTTTACTTTTCTTGTGAAACACATGGTTCTTAGATAATGCTATTGCTGATGTATTGTCACAGAAAATAGGAGTTGGATCATTTTCTATTTGTGACATGTCTTTCAATAATCTTCTCAGCCACACAGCTTGACATGAAGCTGAGGTAGCAGCTACATACTCTGCCTCTGTAGAAGATATGGATACAATTGGTTGCTTCTTCGATGCCCATGAAATCAGGTTCGTGCCCAGTTGAAAAACATATCCTGATGTGCTTTTCCTGTCATCTAGGCTGCCTGCAAAGTCACTATCTGTGTAACTAGAAAGTTGATTACAATCAGGTGTAGTGTACCATAAGATGAAATTTATTGTTCCTGCTACATATCTCAAAATTCGTTTTGCCATTTTCCAATGCAAATCTTTTGGTGATTCCATGAATTTGGAAACAAGGCTGGCTACATACATAATGTCAGGCCTAGTTGCTGTAAGATACAACAAACTGCCTACTAAAATTTTGTATAAAGTAGAGTCCACAGTAGGACCTTCATCTTTCTTGCTCAACTTTGTGCCTAAAGGTATGGGGGTTTCTACTGGATTGCATCCTTCCATACGAAATCGTTTGATGATGTCTGCTGCATACTTTTGCTGACAAACAAAAATGCCTTTGGCTGATTGATGAACCTCAATGCCTAAAAAATATTTCATTATGCCAAGATCTGTCATATCAAACTTAGATTGCATGGCATGCTTGAAATCTGTTAACTCAATATTTCCTGTGTAAATCATGTCATCAACATATAAACATACAATTAGTATTGTACCGTGCTGATCTATTTTGGTATAAAGTGTTGGTTCATTTTGACTTCCGTTGAAGCCACTTTTGATCAGGTAAGTGTCAATTCTGTTGTACCAAGCTCTTGGAGCTTGCTTTAAACCATACAAGGCTTTCTTCAAACGATACACTTTGGTTGGGTTCTCTTGGACTTCAAATCCAGGTGGTTGATCGACATAAACTTCTTCTTCTAAAAAACCATTTAGGAATGTTGACTTGACATCCATTTGGTAAACTTGCCATTTGTGTTGTGTTGCTATGGCCAATAGAGTTCGGACAGTGTCTAACCTTGCTACTGGAGCAAAAGTTTCACCATAATTAGTACCTGGTTGTTGTGAGAATCCTTTGGCAACAAGTCTTGCCTTGTGTTTTTTAATCTGTCCTTTTTCATTGAGTTTAGTTTTGTAAACCCACTTGACACCAATACTCTTTTTGTGAGTGGGCGGATCAACAAGATCCCATGTCTTGTTCTTCTCAATGGAGTCAATTTCTTGGTTCATGGCTTGAACCCAATGTGGCTCCTTGGCTGCTTCCTTAAAGGATGTAGGCCGGCATGACATTAAAGCAAAAAGATTATGTTTCTCAAAGTCATCCAACTATTGATGGATTTCTCTCAAACTTCGAGTTCTCTGATTCTGTGGTTCAGAGAATGATTCTCTACTGGAAGTTGAGTTATCTTGTGAGTTATTTGGTTGTCCTTGTACCTGTAGTCTTGGAAGAGAAGTTTGAGGTACTTGTTGTTATGATTTTTCTGTGTTTTCAGAACTTGGCAGCAATGGATTTTGACTATCCACTTGCTGATTTTCTGAATCATTCCAGAATTGGTTTTCCAAAAATTGTACATCTCTGCTGAGAATTAATTTCTTGGTGATTGGATTGTAAATCCTGTAGGCTTTAGATGTTTCACTATATCCAGTGAAAATACATTTCTCACTTCTTTCATCAAGCTCCTTCCTTAATTCGGAAGGTATGTGTGCATATGCTATGCATCCAAATGTCCTTAGATGAGCTACATTGAGCTTTATCCCACTCCATGCTTCTTCGGGAGCTTTCATCTATAGACTGGTGGTTGGTGATCTGTTCAAAAGATAAACTGAGCATGCTACTGCTTTAGCCCAAAAAGTATTTGACAGACATTTCTCTTTGAGAAGTGTTCTTTCCAT
>JZKD02S2041250.1:267328-285719 GCA_000966675.3 Picea glauca
TTGGAGCACGTGGTGCATCCTGAAGGGCACGTCGTGCAAAGAAATGCAAGTCAGCGAGTGGCACCCTTGGAGCACGTGGTGCATCCTGAAGGGCACGTCGCGCAGCAGAAGCAAATGAGGTGAGTGGCACCCTAGGAGCACGTAGTGCGTCCTGAAGGGCACGTTGCATGGATGATGATGATGAGACAACCTAGATGACCCTAGACCTTAACGCCTGATAAAATTCTTAAAAATGACTCCCCTAATAAAATTGTCGCCCTGTTCAATCAAACCTAAATTAAAACATCTCTAAGATAAATTTGACAAGCCTTAAGAAAAGATCCTACAAAAATAAACCTAGGGCGTAAACTAAAACCCTCCTAGATGTTAATCAAAGTCTTCTTAAAAGTAAAGGGGGTAAAGTAATGAGGGAAATAAATTAAGTGAAACCCATGGCTTTTAAATGATAAAGAAGAAATAAAATTTATTAAAGTGTGGGAGTATAAAAGCTAAGAATTAWAAAAAAWATTATWTATTGAAARGATTAAAAACCGCATTTATCTTTTGGGTTTAAAAATAAAAATAACAAGAGAGAATTAAATAATGGAATTAAAGAAACTAGAAATAAAGGAAACTTAATTTTGGAAAGTAGGGGACCTAGGGTAAAAAGAAAAAAGGAATCAACGTTTAGGAGTTACTAAAAATCAACAACTTCGTTTTAGGAAAGTTATTAAAAGCATGAGAGGGGATCTAGGAACCCTAGGAGTAATTTAAGGAGCCATTTTTGGGGGAGTGAGGGAATTGAGTCTTTTAATTATTAAAAAGAAATTAATTTTTGGAGAACGGTAGGGATGAGCGACACTTGGACGACAGAGAATGTTCTAAGGTTTGTCATAAAAAAAATTAATTAATTAATGATTTAGGAAAGTAGGTGGGTCTCAAATTTCTATAAAAGAAGGGCAAAAGAAGGGAGAAGGGGGGAGCGGTTAGCGTAACGTTACGCTGCCGAATTGTGGCTTGACGGATTGCTTGTTAGGAGTTGGGTTTATCTCAGCTGTGTGGGAGTGGTAGCTCAGCCGTGGAGGCGAGCTGAGACGCTAGTCTATCTCTGGTTCTTGTGTGGCCCCTTTGCGGCTCGGGGGGCTAAGGGGGAAGCAGAGTAACCCTAGCGATTGGCTGGGAGGTACCGGTGAGCCTTCTACGGTTGGCAAGCAGAAGCAGCACGGAGCGAGGGAAGCGGCACGGAGCGCGGGACGTCATCCGAGGCAAGCGAAAGGCAACGGTATGGTTTAATAGGTGAAGTAGAATGCATTTTTATATTCATCAATTTAATGTCATTAATGTTGTATATTCCCCTTTCATTCATCGTTTTAGACTGTATGGAATCATTCGACTGAAAACCTGAACTGTGCAAATTTAAATGATGGTGCGGGAATGTGTAATGTTAATTTTGTTGTTATATCTTTTAGTCAACGTCCTGGATTAAATAAAATAGTTGTTGTTATAATTTGGACTGTGTATATCCCTTATATCCCACGTCTTGTGCTGTGAAAAAAAAAAAAAATTACTGTCATAAAAATAGGCTGCGTAAATACCGTTTTATTTAGAGCTATGGACTGTTTACATTCATTTTTGTTGAATTTCTAGACTGTGTAAAACCCTCGTCCCATTCTACCTTCTGACGGTGAAAAACAAATTCTGTGGGTCACTTGGACTGTGCAAACTTTAAGTTGTTGTGCGATGATGTTCACATTGATAGTTTTGTTCTGGAACCCTTCTTTAAACCTTGGGATTGTTGGCGCGATTAATTAATTTCTGGCGTTTTCATTTCCAGTGGACGATTTTACTGGGGGTTTTCTTGTATTCATGGGGCACTTGTTCCTTGGCGTTTTCTTTTTAATATAGTGGCGTCTTGGGACTGTGCGCGTTCCCTTGATTGTAGGGGCAATTCGGTGGCGGGCAGTTGTTTTATAAACTGCTACCCTTGGCGTGAATTTCTGCCTTTCATTTTCCTTTTTCTGTCACTCTCTCTCTATCTACTGTCATCTCATGGATAGATCCTTGGGCAGTCATTTTAAAGGTAAAATTTTTCTGTCAGTCATAGGATAGACCCCCCCCCCCGTCATTTGTTTTACCATACAGTCTACTGGGTGGCAAGTTTACGCTCTGTATATCAACACTCAGCTCGCCGTCCTGCCTGTCATGACTTTTAAAAACACAGTGTGCGTAAGCTCTAGTCTGAGTTGCAGTGCCGGCTTCATTCCGTTTCTTACTGGAGCGACTCCATTAACTCTTGCCTATTGCAGTGCCAGATTCATTGCGTTATAATACTATCAATGCGTTTTGTTACTGTCACGACGATCTGGCTGCGTTGGGGTTGTTCCTGTTCTTGTTATGATCTTTCTATTTTTAAAACCAATCTTCCTAAAACTGCGCATTTATAGGTATTCCATTTGCATGCAATGGTTAGTACCGCATTGAATACTCGTAAGGGTTGCAGGGACGTAGGTCAACTAATTTTAGTATTTTTTGTGGCAAATTTTAGAATATAGAAGAGTGAGGTCAAATCGTGGTATTACTGATAGGGTCGCTTACTTCTCGAGTGTTAGTACAACTTAGGTCTGTGTGATAGAAAATGGAGTTAATTTCGTTTAAAGCATTGCCGAGATACCCTAAGATATTGCCTGGAAGCCTTTACTATTTAGCAGATCTTGTTAAACGTTACCGTCACCGAGAATATATCATTCTGATTCTATGGCTATATATCGGCATATTCATTAATTAGTTATTTTTAATTATTGTGTTTTAATATTGATAGGTTGTCAATCCAAATGATGTCGTTTAATTGTTGTCTTTTAGATTTTATTATATTATAGATTTCTTTTTAAAATTATGGAGTATATTGCATTTTCAAGTAACGATTCAAATAACCATGATGCTACTTCCCTATAGTAAAATATTTAACTAATTTCTATCTTAAATATTGTTATTTTAAACATTGATGGTTATATTAATTTAATGTCAATTGCAAAGTGGATAGTTTGTCATGGTCATTTAAAATTTTCTTATATTATAGATTGTTTTTTTTTTAAATTATGGAGTATATTGTATTTTCATGTAGTGATTCATATCACCATGATGCTATTTCCATATAGTGACCTGTTTAAATAATTTCTATTTTAATTATTGTTATTTAAAAATTGATAGTTGCCACATCCAATAATGCCCTTTTTATGTTTGTCATTAAATTTTATTAATTTAGATTGTCGTTTTAAATTATGGTGTATGATTGTTGTTTTCCAATTGATATTACCTAAGTATGATGTCATTTTTAGTGCATTACTATTGGACCTTAGTGAATGAATTAATCTTGTAAGGTCATTATGAATTTAGCGGGTGTTAACATATAAGAGGTATAATAATTGTAAAATCATGGTCCGGACTATGACATAAATGATAGATGGTTAATGTTTCATGACGGAGTTGTTGTAACCTTTAATTATTGTTAATAACATACGTGGTGCAATAACCTGGAACTACGTAGCATAATTACCCCAAGTTAGTATATCGAGGTGGTTGTTCTTTAGTTAATGTTGAACTTGAGTGTTCGTTGTCAAGGTCCTTGTCACGCGCCTTCCGTAAGGGGCGTAATCGTACTTCTTATTTATGTCATACTTGATTTTATTCAGTTGGTTGCTTGGTCTGCTTGTGTCGGGCGGGATGTAGACACCTCCATGCTCCTTAGAACAGTCGCCAGCCCTGAGACCTTAAATGGTTACAATCGATGGGAACCTGGGCTTGAGCGTTGATTATGTGTCTTGGAGGTCCTAACCTTGCAGGGTAGGACGAGCGGGTGGTCAGTTTACTGTTGTCGCTAAATGTTTGCATTGTGCACCTTATACCTATGGTCATATATTGTTTGCAGTTACTCGTCGTGTCCCTTTAGTCTTCTTGTGATGAACATCGTGGTCGCGTCTTGTTGGTTGTCAAGGGGCGACGTAGAGTCAAGTTTGTTGATACTTCTACATGCGCACACACACCTTAAATAACGAGGCAGTTCGTTACATTTATAAATATTTTACCCTAGTAATTAAATTCCACATTCAACATAAGAATTTATCTTGCTTCCCACTAAATACTAATTGAAATTTTCTTGGTTTTATTACAGGTTTGGTGCACACAAAATCCTCAGCTTTTGGACATCGCCTTATGCAAAAGGTACTCAGGTTCCTTTTACATTACTCTTAGAGTTTATCATTCCAGGTTCTAACAAACGAAATAATGGTTCTGACCTAGAATATCATTATTGTGGAAAGTTCAATCTAGATTCCTGTAGCGATTGGTTAACAAGTATATTCAGTTGTTGCAATGATGTTTCACTATTGTAAAATCATAAGCGAAGTATTTGCATAGAGTTGAATACACCTTTGATTAATGTCTTGATTTTTGGATATGTAATAAGTTTAATATTTGAGTCACAGGATTCTTCTCATGCATATTTGTAATTAAACAATGGTTGTTAACTATTTACTCCAGGCTTATGGTTACGTAGATCTTCTATTCTTCTTGTTTAAAAGAGTGAAGTGAATACTGTTATGAAAAGAACAAACTCCTGTTATGATTATTGTGGCATTTGACTGATCATTTTCCTTTATGTCATCGGTATCTGGTTTATTTATATAATAGGCATTTAAGAGGGTCTGAAAATTTGTACACACACACACACACATAATCATTCAAAGTCTTCAATAACGTTTTCACAGCCTGATCTTCATAGCTATTTGGTACAGCCTCTGTATTTAACCTATAGCAATATATATATATATATATATAGTCACTTCCTATTGTAGGTAATCATTCCAAGTTTCAAATAATGTTTGTACAGTCTCATCTTCATAACTATTTGGTACAACCTATGTATTTAACCTATAGCAATATATGTCTAGGTAAATCTTAAATTTTCAAGTTTACATCTAGACTATTCTTTGGCATTTTCAATTGACAATAAATTTTTGAGCTGGTTAGTTATATGCAATAAATTATATGCTTGAAAGGCTAGGGTTAGCACAATACGGATCCCATCTAGCTTAGATACATATTTCGTATACTTATATAACATAGTCCCATTTATAGTTAATACACGCAAAACATCTTACTCAAGGAATGCAATAAAACTGTAAGAGTTATACTCTATTTTATTTCATTCCAACAATAATTTAATCAATAAAGCCATTCATATGGATTTAAAGAGATGCATTATATCAGTGATCAAACAAATAACACTCTATCAGAGAAGGAGTAGATGGACATATCTGAGCAATTTTCGAACAAGAAATGGAACAACCAAGTTCCTCCCAACCTTAGAATGAAACAACCAAATCTACTTGCTCCGCTCAACCCCTCGCTTGACCATGAATCCCTGAGGGAGAACTCCAGAACTCCTCCTCATCTATATTCTTTCTATTTCAGAAAACTTCTCCTTGCCTCACACTCAGAAAAGAATGTTCATAACAACAAGATATAATTATTTCCCCAACATACTAGGCAACATCCTGCCTCCGCCCATATGCAATATATCCAAAAGCAATTGTTCCTAGGTATTTTCCCCTTGAGAATTTTCACATAATTCCAAATCCTTGATTTTCAAGGGCTTCCAACAGCCAAATTATTGATTTTCCACTTGTTACATTTAGCCCTGAGGTAGTTCCAACACGTTCCCCACTCATGGAGTCATGGTCAACTGATTTCAACCTAGTTGTTCCATTTGTCCATCAACAATAAATATAAACATATTTGTTTTCTTACAAGTGTCATAGTCAAAGAGTTAGTTGGGTCAAATAAGATCTCTTGCCAACAGTCAAAATCATAATTTATAATTAACTAAATTCGAAATTCAGAATTTCCATAAATGGCAATAACTTTCCAATTTCGAATTTATCAAAAACGAAAATAAATTCCTAAGTATTTTCAGACAAAAAAATTATTTATTTTGGGGGATGTTACATCCTTTCCCCCTTCAATAAAAAATTGTCCTCAATGTTCGTCCCTTCCTCAGAATAGGATTGGAGGATATTTCTGCAAATCTCCCTCCAACTCCCAAGTGGCCTCCTCCAGACTAAAATACTTGCATTGCACTTTTACCTAGGCGATGACTCTGTTCCAAAGTGTTATTTCTCTCCTGTCCAGAATGCATAGAGGTTCCACTTGGAACTCACCTTCTGGTTCCTCCTACACCAAATTCCAATCGATCATATGAGTAGGGTCATTAACATAATTCTTTAACAAAGAAACATGAAATACATTATGAATTTTTAGATTTGCAAGAAGTGCAAGTTGATATGCCACGAGTCCAATTCGATCTTAGATCTCGAAAGGACCACAAAACTTGGGTGCCAACTTGGAACCGTTTCCTCGATTTAGTGAACTTCTTCTGGCTTTGAATTTTAAATAGACGTGGTCTCCCACTTGAAATTCCAGGTGTCTTCTTTTCAGGTTCGCGTAACCTTTTTTTTCTGTCCTGTACCTCTTTTAAATTTTGTTGTACTTTTCTTACCGTACTCTCCATTTCCTAGAGAATTTATGGTCCCACCATGAGTCTGTCAACTGGGCTACCCTAGCTAATCAGATTCATACACTTTCTCATGTATAGTACTTTAGAGGGGCTCATTTTAGCTGATGTTTGGTAACCATTGTTGTATGCAAATTCCACCAAGTGGAGGTAGTCTTCCCACTTACCTAGTTTTGTCCTTACGTACATTCATAGCATATATTACACAATTTGGTTTGTTCGTTCGGTCTACCCATCCGTTTATGGATGATAACGTGTGCCGAAATTCAAGTTAGTATTTAATCATGCAAACAATTATTTCGAAAAAGTAGATGTAAATTTTAAGTCTCTATCCGAGATCGCCATTTTAGGAATACCATGCAGTCTAAAAATTTATTTCATGAATATTTCAACAATGTTTATATCTTTAAAAGTAGACTTTAAAGTTATAAATTGTTCATACTTACTAATCTTATCAATTACCATCATAATTGAATCATTATGTTTTTGAGTTCTAGGAAAACCTGTAATAAATTCCAGTGATATAGTCTCCCATTTCAATTCTGACACAGGCAAGGGATGCAATAGGTCAGATGGATGTTGGTGTTCATCTTTCACCTGTTGACAATATTGACACTTAGATAAGTATTATGCTATTTCTCCCTTCATATTAGGCCAATAAAATAACTTCCTTAGTGTTGTTACCCTTTTCTGGTATCCCGAATGACCAGAATATGGTTTCTTGTGTACTTCGTCCAAAACTGTTAACTTTAATTCAACCGAATCTGGTATGTATATTTTGTTTTTAAATCGTAGTAGACCATTTCTATCCAAACTCAGATTTGTTTTGTCTAAATTTTCTATATTATTCCGTAAATCTGCCACTGTTTTAGTGTAAATTTCATCATTATTACCTGCAACATTTATCCTCTGCTCAAGATCTCTTTCTTCCCTACTAAATTTTATTTAAAACAACCCATGAACTCTTCTTCTCAAGGCATCAACCACCTTGTTTTTCTTACCCTTGATGTGTCTTACCTCAAAGTAAAATTCGCTCAAGAAGGCCAACCATCTTGCTTGCCTTGCGTTAAGGTCTGGTTGACTAAACGGAAATTTTAGACCGTTGTTATCAGTCAATAATAGAAATTTTCTTCCCATTATATAGTGACACCACATTTTTAAGGTGTGTGTTACAGTTTCCAACTCTAATTCATGAGTGACGTTGTTTTGTTCGTTCTCCTTTATTTTTTGGGACTCATAACAAATAACGTGTCCTTCCTAAGTCAGGACACCACCCAGACCCTCTTTACTTGCATCCACTCAAACTGTGAATTCTTTGTCCCGATCAGCTACCTTTAAAATGGGTGTGGTTATTAACAATTCCTTAAACTTATTAAATCTATCCTGACATTTCTGTGACAAGTTAAACTTGGTTCCCTTCTTTTGTAATGATGTGATAGGGTATGAAATCTTGGAAAATCCCTCTATAAATATGTGGTAATATCCAATGATTCCTCTGAATGACTAGATGTCCTCTAGGTCCTTATCAATCGACCATTCCATGATGGCTCTTATTTTCTCAGGATCGACTGCAATTCCTTCTGCATATATTACATGTCCTAGGTATTGCATTTTCTTCTGATAAAAGTCACACTTATCAAATTTAGCATACGGTTTGTGTTTTCTTAAAGTTTGCAGAACTATCCTTAGGTGTTCTTCATGTCTTT
Organism: Picea glauca; assembly: GCA_000966675.3. Lineage (NCBI taxonomy): Eukaryota > Viridiplantae > Streptophyta > Pinopsida > Pinales > Pinaceae > Picea > Picea glauca. Next base: position 275,582 of record JZKD02S2041250.1, read on the forward strand.
CTTCTGTTTTAGAATATACTAGGATATCAACAATAAATAAAAAAACAAAATTGTCCAAGTATTGACTGAAATTGTTGTTTGTTAAACACATAAATGTGGTTGACGCATTAGTGAGACCAAACAATATAAAAACAAATTTGTAATGTCCATATCTCGTTTTTAATGTTGTTTTACTTATGTCCTCATCTTTTATCCTAACCTGATGATAACCAAATCTTAAATCCAATTTAGAAAAAATCTTTGCTCCACCTACTTGATCGAACAAATCATTTATCCTAGGTAAGGGGTACTTGTTCTTAACAATGATTTTGTTTAATTGTGTGTAATCGATGCATAACCTTAGATTTTCATCCTTCTTTTTAACAAAAAGAAATGGTGCTCAACATCGTGAGACACTTGGCCGAATGTAGTTCTTGTCCAACAGTTCTTGTAATTGAATCTTTAATTCTATTAATTTGGGTAAACTCATTTGGTAGGGCGCCTTAGATATAGGAGCTGAACCAGGTAGCAGATCGATAGAAAAGTCTATCTCTCTCCTTGGGGAAATTCAGGTATCTCATCAACAGACACATCTCTAAAATCATACAAGATGATAAAATCCTCTAAGCTAGGTTTATTTTCTTTTTCCAATAGATTTGTCACTTGGATAACATAAATCTGATAACCTTTTCTCATGCACTTCTTAAATTGCATTCTTGAAATCTGCCTAACTGAGATTGGTTTTTGTATATCTTGAACTGTCCTAACAGTGGTGTTTTCGTCTTTATACTTGAGTGATTTTTAATAAAAATATAAAATTTATTTATGCCTTTCTAACCAATCCATTGAGACAATTATGTCACAAGACCCTAACGATAGAATGTTCAGATTTGTCTTTGTGTTTTGACCACCTTAACTGAACTCACAGTCGGAAATAAAATCAGATACTTTTCTTGTTGTCCTTGTTGCTAGTTGTACTAGTCAAGATTTTACATGTTTTGTTATTTTAAGATTATTTGAATCCACTACACCAGGAGCGATATAACTTAACATATCTCTAGGATCAGCTAAAATATAAATGTGACTATTGTTAATTTTACCTTCAATTTCCGCTACAGTGGAATCATGATCATCTTCCCAACCATCCATGGCTGCATTGATCCAATGTAAGCTTATGCCTACATATCCCATTGTAGAGGCTTCATGTAGGTTGTGAATCATATTCCTGGTTACTGAAGTCAAATGTGGATAATTCCTCCTTAAGTGAGTTTCTCCACATTCCCATCATTTTAACAGTTCTCTAGGGTTGTCCACAAACTTCTTTGTTCCGAGATTAACTGGTTTACCACATACTTGGGTGTTCTGGTTGTGGGAGTGAAAATATTTTCTTGGAAAACTCTTTGTTGCGTTACAGAAAGGGGTTGGTTGATATCCTTTCTTCCGCTAGTTCATTCGGTCTTGTTTCTTGTCCTTCCAACCCTTAGGAAATTTCGATTGTTGTTTTTATTGGTCATAACACATTCGAGAATTCTGGAAAACCTCACTCAAGGAATTGGGGTTGTCAAATTCGATTCTATCCTCATAGGACTGTGGTAAACAACTTAGGAACTTTTGGATCTTTACTTTTCCCCCCCAGATATAAGGCACAAACCTTAATAATTCTAGGAATTTGTATATGAGGTCATTCATAGCCATTTGACTTAGTCGTAGCTCATAAAACACTTTGTTTTTTCTTTCATAGTAACTTTCAGATAGACATTGTTTCTTAAGTATTTCTTAAAGTCTGACCATTCCATCTGTTTTTCCTTTAGTCCCTTGGCCATGTTATATCCTTCCACCATATGCTTGATTTTCCTTTCAAGTTATAGATGGTCATTTTGACCTTCATATTGCTGGAATAGTTGTAGATTTGGAAATAATTTTTAATGTCCAATAATCATGCTTCATCCTCCTCCCCTGTTCTGGATTCCCCGTCAATGGTGGATGGTTTGATTTTCATAAACTCTCCCTCAAGATGGTCCACTTGTTCCCTTTTTCTTCCTATTTTTGTTTTATCTTCAGCTGATGGTGTACCTTCGGAAGAGTTGCCTCATTTCTCTCCTTCGGGACCAGAATTTTTGGAGGCCCCTTTGTTGACCTCTTCTTCCTCATTATTTTCATTCGGGCTCTTCTTTCTTACTATGCTCTTCAATAGTAATTAATTTATTTCATGTTGTTCTTGTTGTGCTTTTTTCAGTTTCTCATTGTCTGCCTTGAAAACTTGCAGCTCCACCATGAGATTTCTAATAGTTTCCAAAACCTTGGTAGGTGAGATACCATCACTCTTTTTCCTCTATTCTCTAGGAGGCCTTTGCTCAAGATTCTCCTCAATTTTTATGTCTACTTCATTCTCTGCTACCATGATCACAATAGAATAGAAAAAAAAAATTGTTTATAATAGTAATGGTTTTGTTAGTTTTACATAAACATAACATATGTGCGAAGAAAATGTTTTGGTCCTGTTTAAGGTCCAAGTGTTGTAATCTTGGCTCTGATACCATATGTATTATATCCCGTATTTATCCATAATTTTATTTTTCCTAGGGTCATTATTCAATTCTTTCATTACTTCTCTAACATTTCTTAATGATACTATGATTTTATTTAACACTACTTTTTCTTTGCACCCTTTACATTTACCATATCCTTGAAAATTGGAACGAAAGACTCTAACTCATTCCTATTCTCAAGGAAGGTAGCTTGATTACCTAAGAGAATCTATCTATCTATATATATATACATACATACATACATATATATACTCACCATAGAGTATGCATTCAATTCGTGCAAGCTATATACATACTATGGAAAACAATAATGCATATTTTGACACTGGATTTGAATTAATGAATTAACCCCTCAGTCTTGTGTGAAAGTCATTTACGGTACGAGTTCTATCCACATGACATTCAACACGTGATAGCATTAAGGCCTAGAAGAGTTGAACCAGACAGTTGGTTTCATGTTACTCGTTCTTGGTTGTTTGCCCCACTCATTAGGACTAACCCTCAAACTAACAATGGCATGAGGGCTAATATATTTGAGATGAAGTATATAACTCTAACTAAACTATAACCTAGAATTGATCTGTCATTACAATTGTCATGGTGTAAATGGGCCCTGCCAACGACATTTATGGTGGTTTGTAACTTGCCTCCTTGGGACCATCTCTTGTTTACTGTGTCCATCGAATTTTTTCCACATTTCCCTAATCAGATGGGCTGGGTACAACTCTGCATTAATTCCATTAAGCTTAACCTACAGGGATTTTCCCATGTCTAATGTTTCACTCATCCTCTCGGCTTTGTTTATAGTGGTAACCCTATTGCAGTCTTTCATGGTAGAATAACCATCGTTTTGGTGGAATCAAGATCGCTCTGGTAGATGAGAGTATGGTGTACCAAATCCATCGATCACTACCATAAGCTAGGTAAGGATTCTTTGGTTGTTTATATCCGAACTCCCGATTTTAAAAAATGTGTTTTACTATATGTATTAGTTCTTTCAGAAAACTCCTAAGAGAGTGACTGGCATGTCTTCTGTGGTCTGGTGTAGAGTTTTTGGAAATGGTATTTCACCTAGTAGTGTTTGGGGTTTGCTTTGGTTTTAAACCTATCCTTCGTATTGTTTTCTAGGACCCTATGTGATGACAGTTTACTGCATGTTATTCGTTGCTTGCCCCAAGTTCCTTGAACCTTACGGGCTCGAGGTAAAACAATAGTCTGTACTTGAGCCCTTCAGAATTTTTTTTATTTCGGTAAATATTCATATCGATTCGTAGTTTTGACTGTATTCTCTATGGCTTTCTCGGGTTTTCTTCCCTAGTCGGGAACTGGGTTTTCCATCTGTGTGGAGGAGCGTTTTACCTTATGAATTTCATGTCGTTGAGTCTTTCCCTTTTTTTATAGATACACCAATATCAATTAACTCTGTAATTTGTTTAGTGATATCCTCGCTCTATTAATTTTTTAGGGTAAAGTCTTGGTGCTCGTGAAGGTCATGATTCATTTCTTTTGAAGGGAACAATTTGTTTTCTTTTATACCCCTTCCTTATGAAATCACAGAATGTCTAAATGTTTGAGCATGCCATTAGCACTCAGACTTTACTACATTTCGCATGTCCCAAACAATTGCATGGTAAAAAGTTAAAGAACTCATGAGACAAATCTCTACAATACAGTTAATTTTGTGAGTACTTATTTCCTAGCATGTTCAATTGAATTCGCCTCCTCCAAAATGGTAAATAATGTTAATTTTAATCTACTATTATTTTCCTTATTCTATGATGCCTTTGTACTAGTATGAATACAGTTTATGTCTCTCGCCATTTTAGCTTTATTCCGGGGCCTTTGGGACTTGGCCAAAGAATTACCTTATCTGTTGTCCTAAATATTTGAATTTCTTATCTTCTTTTATTAAATCGTATCTAGGAGATAAAATCAAGTTTATTTAGAATTATATTCATGATGTTCATTTCAAGAAGGTTTTGATTAAATTAAGAATAAACTCGTAACCTCATTCTATGGCCAATTGGCAAATCCTTTGGATCCTGGATTGACACTGTACATTCTTCATTATAATTCTTTGGTTGTTGTATGATTATTCTCTTTGTGAAAATATTGCTAAATGTTTTGTTTCTAAAATATAATGATGGGCCCCTTTTGACTGCGAGGGTACCCATCAGGTGGTCATTGGCCCCTCCACCCCCTTAGGGTCCATGGATGACGTTCTCAAGGATGCAAGGAGGAAAGATGACTTTTAATATAGACCGCAAAATAAGTACATTCTAAAACTTTCTTGCAGTGTCTCTTTTATAAATATTTTACCCTCGTAATTTAATTCTACATTCAACATAAGAATTTATGTTGCTTCCCACTAAATACTAATTGAAATTTTCTTGGTCTTATTACAAGGTTGGTGCACACAAAATCCTTGGATTTTGGACATCGCCTTACGCAAAATGTACTCGAGTTCCTTTTACAATACTCTCAGAGTTTATCATTCCAGGTTCTAACAAATGAAATACCAATTCCGACCTAGAATATTGTTATTGTGGAAAGTTCAATCCAGACTCCTGTAGTGACTGGTTAACACATATATTCAGTTGTTGTAATGATGTTTCACTGTTGGAAAGTTATAAACGCAGTATTTGAGTAGATTTGAATACACCTTTGATTACTGGCCTGATTTTTGGGTATGTAATAAGTTTAATATTTGAGCCACATGATTCTTCTCCTGTGCATTTGTAATGAAACAATGGTTTTTAAATATTTACTCGAGGCTTATGGTTATGCAGATCTTCTATTCTTCTTGTTTAAAAGAGCGAAGTGAATACTGTTATGAAAAGAACAAACTCATGTTACTATTATTCTGGCATTGACTGATCATTTTCCTTTATGTCATCGATGTTTGGTTTATGTATACAATAGGCATTTAAGAGGGTCTGGAACTTTGTACAGACAACTATACACACACACACACACACACACACACACACACACACACACACACACACAATAGCTTCCTATTATATATAATCATTCCAAGTCTTCAATAATGTTTGCACTGTCTGATCTTCATAACTATTTGGTACAACATATGTATTTAACCTATAGTAATATATGTCTAGGTAAATCTTAAATTTTCAATTTTACTTCCAGACTGTTCTTTGGCATTTTCAATTGACAATAAATTTTTGAGCTCGTTAGTTATATGCAATAAATTATATGCATGAAAGGATAGGGTTAGCAAAATATTGATCCCATCTAGCTTAAATACATCTTTCGTATAATTTTATAAGACAATCCCATTTATAGTTAATACACGTAGAATCTCTTACTCAAGGAATGCAATAAAACTGTAAGAGTTATATTGTATTTTATTTCATTCCAACCACAATTTAATCAATAAAGCCATTCATCATATTTAAAGAGATGCATTATATCAATCATCAAACAAATAACACTCGATCAGAGAAGGAGTAGATGGACATATCTAAGAAATTGTCGAACAACAAATGGAACAACCAAGTTCCTCCCAACCTTAGAACAGAACAACCAAATCTACTTGCTTCACTCACCCCTTAGCCTGACCATGAATCCATGAGGGAAAACTCCAAAAATCCTCCTCGGCTATAGTATTTATATTTCAGAAAACTTCTCCTTGCCTCACACTCAGAAAACAGTGTTCATAACAACAAGAGATAATTCTTTTCCTAGCATACTAGGCAGTGTCCTGCCTCCTCCCATATGTTATATATCGAAAAACAATTTTGCCTGGGTATTTTCTCCTTGTGAATTTTCATGGCTTTCCAAATCTCTTATTTTTAGGGACTGCCAACGGCCAAATTCTTGATTTTTCACTTGTAACATTTAGCCTTGAGGTATTTCCAACATGTTCCCCACTCATGGAGTCATGGTCAACTAATTTAAACCTGGTTGTTCCATTTGTCCATCAACAATAAATATAAAAATATTTATTTTCTGACAAGTGTCATAGTCAAAGATTTATTTGGGTCAAATAAGATCTCTTCCCAACATTCATAATCATAATTTACAATTAACTAAATTTGAAATTCAGAAGTTCCATAAATGGCAATAATTTTCCAATTTCGAATTTACCAAAAACATAAATAAATTCCTAAGTATTTTGAGACTTAAAAAGTAATTTATTTTGGGGGATGTTACAGCTTCCTAACATTGAAGTGTTTTTTTTATCAAAGAAATGATTGAAACTAAGATTATGTGTTTTCAACAAAAAATATTTCCTAACAGATAATGTCACCACATTTTTAAAGCATGGACAATAGTAGTAATCTCAATATCATGCTGAGCATAGTTTGCCTGATCAGATTTTCGATTTCTCAAATCATATGTGATTGCATGACCTTCCTGCATTATTACTCCCCCCTAATTCCTCCTTAGATGCATCTGTACATACTACAAAGTCTTTGTGTGGAGCTGTTACTTTTAAAATAGGTGCGGTAGTGAATAACTGTTTTAATTTCTCAGAACTTTCTTGTCCATTTAAATCATCGCAAACACTGTAGGTGACACTTGTTATTTTTTGTTTGAATCACCCATTTCCATGCTCTTCACCTAGTTTTTCCATGTGTCTATTGCACAATCATCAAAATTCCTACAATCATATGATACTCGATACATATAACCCTTTTCTTCTTCATTAGTTAGGACATAAACATGAAGAAAATCTTTTAATGGAAAACTAAAGGGATTTTAGCGGTTTCACATTATTCATAAGTAATTTCTTGAGTATCTTCACCACATACTTGTGTTGTGACAACCAATCTTACCATCCTTCCTATTGCTGTGTATTTCCACGCCCAAGATTTATTTTGCTGCACCCATATCCTTCATATCAAATGTCCGAACAAACTGAGCCAACTTGTTGAACTCAAACATGTTTTTGCTTCTTACAAGAATAACATGTAATTCCAGGATAATAAATATACCATAAACACAATGGTTATACTCACTTATTGTAAACTTTGGCTCGCCATGAATGAATCAAACATCTTGTACCATTTTCTTGGCATGCTTCATCTCATACAATGGTTCTTGAGTGATCCAAATTTTAGGGGGTATATGATCTAAATTCAAATGAAAAAATCTTAAATCTAGAAAGCAAATAGATTTCCCATGTGGATCAAGGAGATACTCACCTCCTCATTAATTAACCATATGGGTCAAAGAGAGTCTCACCTCTCCATTATTTTATTGGATTTTATTTTCCAATATTAGGTAGTTAGATCTATTATTGTTATTATAGAGACTCATTTAATGAGCTCTTTCCATTATTGTATTGGGTTTTATTTTCCACTAATTAGTTGGGTAGTTAGATGTATTATTATAATAATAGAGATGCATTTAATGAGCTCTTTCCATTATTGTATTGTGTCTTATTTTCCACTACTTAGTTAGCTAGGTAGTTAGATCTATTATAATAATAAAGACTCATTTAATGAGCTGTTTTTTACTATGTCCAATGAACCATTTTGTATTACTATATAAATCTATAACAAACCTTCTCTTATATATATTTTTTTTCACTGTGACAATAATTAACTCTAAGTGATTTACTAGTAATTAGTTTTACCTCGTACTTCATTTACATTTTTTTTTTCCATGATTAACATGTCTAAGATGGAAAAATGGTTATCTGTTGGAAAAATATTAATCATATTAATCTCAATGTGAAGATGATAAGTAAAATCCATCGTTAAATGTTTAATATGGTAGTTGTTTGACTCTGAATTATGGAAAGGCCTATTATTCAAATCAAATCAGTTTAAAGGTGAATCATCTTATTACCTAGAAAATATGTGAGGATTAATAATATTATGCTTCCACTAGCATCATTTTGTTCATCTTGTTACAGAGGTTCCGACTAGAAATCAATGGAGTATTTGGAAAGGTGAGAAATCCACCCTTAACATTTATGTTATTAAATACCGTGTAGATATTAAAAATATCTCATAAATAAACTTAATCAAATAAATTTAATCGACAATATTTAATGATTCATATTATAGATGAATTCTGTCAAAGATATCTAAAAATTGGCTGATAATTATGTCTAAAGGCGTACACCTATTGATAATGGGTACAATTAATGATATTTTAACCTTATTTAACCTTAAACCTTAATCTGATAACTATGCATTGAATATGCTAGCATATTCTTAGTCGTCCTCCAAAATCAATGGATCATATTTATTGTTCATAACTTTCTTGCATTTATCAAGCCATCAGTTAATATGTTTACTTTTTAACATTTACCTAATCACATTAAAAAATTACTATAAGGATATGTAATTGCCACGTTTAAATGATTACCACAAACGTTTTATATTGGAGGCATGCATTCCAATTATTACCACATAGTGATTAGCATTTCGTTAGCTGAACAAATCCAACGCCTTTCGAGCTCCTCATCTGATCGACTGGATTTCTGCACAGTGCCTATCAATCTCTTGATATGATCGATTGGATTTCTGAAGAGCTATTTTCTTTATCAGCTCTGTATAGACTGCGGGTAGCTTATACGTTGCTCCAAGCCCTTCAACCGATTCACCGGTAAATTCCCCAACACTACTTTTCGGATTATATCGTTGCTTATTATGGTGGAATTGGAATAAAAACACTCGACATCTGGGTTTCAGTCTCCCCGCTCCTCTTCTTCATGGTGGGCAAAGATCTCCATCTCTCTGCTGCGAGATTCTTCTCTGTTGTTATTGAACTTTTAAAAGACCATAAAGTTTTTGAAAAATTAAGTCGATGAATGTAAGAGAAATTCATTTATTAGCACCTTAAATGACTTGGTAGTTTTTTTACACTGACATTTATGGATTCAAGTTTTAAATCTTGAGATTAACATAGGCATTTTACCAATCAATATTTTCTGATTAACTGGTGTCGAATCATTTAAATCCGAGCCCTTCAAATATTTTCTTATTATGCGTTATATGCATTTCTCTCAATTTTCTGAGCGGTTTCTCTCAATTTTATGCCTTATATGCATGCAAATCCGAGCCCTTCAAAGATTTGCTTATTATTTGTTCAGAAAATTAAATCTTTGGACATGAGATGAAGTAACATATTTACAATTAGGCCACATAATTTTACCAGTCGTAAGTCTTTCTGTCACGTTTAGTTTTACCAGTCTTATCAGTAATAAGTCTTTTGGCGTTCACCAGTAGCGAGTTAGCGGCTTTGCTAGTTTTATTTAAAGTCACAAGTTTCATGCTTGATTTTGTTAGATATTCACGCCAAATTTACAGTTGTCAACGATGATCTTCTTCTTAATCTCAGCCCCAAGAAAACTGCCAGCTTTAGTTTTAGATTGTGTTTCAACTGCAATAGTTTGATTTTTATATATAGGGTAATTGTTATAGTAATAACAAGAAGCAAGGCAAGGCTATCAAAGCTACTAAGATAACATGGTGTTACATGTGGATCATAAAGTCTATTTGTAGAGTTATTTAAATTTATTCAAATTTATTTAAAGTCATTGAGTAAGTGACACATAAATGTAAGTCATTCTTAATAACATCTTTTCATCCATGTAATAATATTTCAAAAATAAAATATGCATAAAA
>JZKD02S2041250.1:286380-298718 GCA_000966675.3 Picea glauca
TAAGTTATCATAAATAGATATAATTTTTATATTCTTAATTGAAATTATAATTTTATTTTTTAAAATTGTAATTAAAAAATAAAATGAAAATTTTCATAATTTTTATTTCAAAAGTAAACTAAATACTTTGTGTATCTATTTTTTTTAATTTTTTTTTATTAATCTAGTTTTTAATTTTGTTGGCTTTTTCAACATAATTAGACATGTGAAATGAGGTGAGTCACTTTTTACTTTGATTCAATTTTAATTTAAAATATATTTATTATCTATTAACTTGAAGAGATTTAAATATTTTTTATTTATTTTTTATTTTAATTTTCATAAATAAAAGTTGATTTGAGAGATAAAATATATCCAAAATAATAATTGTTACATTATTTTTTCTCTTGTTTCCAATATGATCACTCCACCACCTATTCCAAAAACTTAGCCTAAGAGGGGCAGCCCCCCCAAAATCACCCTAGAGGTCCTTTACAATTATATGAAATCAATAAAAAAAAGAAGATAAGAGAGATTCCAAAATCCAAATAGAGTTATAAACATTAGAAAAAATGAGTAAAAAAAGAGAGGTAAGACTCCAAATAGAAATTAAAGAAACCATTCAAAATCGAATACAGGATAGATTCTTAGGGTTCAAGAGTGAATTGCAGACAATGAAGGATATGATTCAAGAAATGAAAAAATATAAACAATCAACCCAAGAAAGAGGGGTTGAAGAAAATAACAACTTGAGAGATAGGATTAAAGAGATAGAAGAAAAATTAACCAACAATTTGACCCTCAAGTAATATGGAAAACAAATTGGATATCAACCGGACCATGACCCTAACAAAAGAGCCTTGAACCTCATAACTTTTGGTATAAAATCACAACAAGAGGAGGATACATTAGAAATAGTAAAAGAAGAATTAAATAATAAATCACAAAATGATACAACTTACCTCATAGAAGCAAAGAGGCTAGGAAAAATAATTCATCACAAAGATAAGTTGATTCATGTCAAAGTAAGTTATAATGACCATAAATATAACATACTTAGTAAATCTCCAAGCTTAAAAGGGTCAGGAATATTTATAAATGAAAACCTCATTCCCGAAGACCAAGATGAATTAAGGAAGGAAGTTCAAAAGGTAAAAGAAGGGAGGAAATAAGGAAAATGGGAAATAATTAGAAATCAAAAAACTATTATTAGGGATAGATATGAGAAGAATAATAATAAATCGGAACTTGGGACACTCAGAATCCTTTTTTGGAATTGTCATGGCTTTTCATGGTGCAAAGGTCCTATGGTAAGTTGGATCCCGAGTGATACTGATATTATTTGTCTAGTTTAAACTTGGGAGCATGAGGATTCTAAGTTCCCTAACATATATGGATTTGTCTTATGGTCAGCATGGAACAAAAAATCCCACCATAGAGGGATAGGAGGCATATCTTTTTATATTAGAAAGAGCATTTCTCCTCAGATTCAACTTCATAAGATTGAACGTCTCAATCAATACATTTGGATAGAAATTTCAGACACCAATGCTAAGAATATGTATATAGCAATTTTCTATTTTGGACCCTATTAATTGTATTTTTTATAAGAAAAACAATCTAGATAACAATTGTCCCTATAATAATTTAGAACAAGATATTTATAGTTTGAAAAATAAAGTTAATATCCTCCTCCTAGGAGACTTTAATGATAGGAATGTAATGACTCAAACCATAATCCGTTATGCCTAGATGATGACCTTGTTTTATCTAATAGCTACAAAAGAAGCTCTAAAGACCTAATTGAGAATTTGTTTGGTACCGAGTTGGTCAAGCTCTGCATCTCTCATGGCCTAATAACTTGCAATGGAGTAATGACATGGCCAAAATCCAACTAGATGACTTGTATTCATGGGCTAGGTAGTAGTGTTGTAGATTATGTGATATCTGATGTCTTTGTTTCCAACCAAGTAACAACTTTTGACCTTTTAAATGAACATGAGCCCGAGTCTCATCATAAACCTTTAACCCTAACTCTAAACTTTTCTATGCATAGGAGTGTCATTGAAGATAATTGTGATAATCCAAGAAATTTGTGCTTTAACAAAAGTTAAGTTGACATTTTATGAAAGCATTTAAATAGTAAATTAAATCTCCTAACTTATAAAGATAACATTGAAGAACTCTATCATAATTTTACAACTACCCTTTCCACTTCTATTTACAAGTTCTTTTTTGAGGTGTCCTATAAAAATAATAATAGAACAACAAACCCTTGGTATGATAAAAACATAAAATTTATAGGAAAGACATTAGGGATGCTTCTAATGATTCCTTAAAACTCAATAAGATAAATACGTACAAAGACCTAATTAGAGGGGAGAAAAATGTACTATATCAATAAAAGGAAACAACATCTTTCACAACTATATAAGCTAGATCCTAAGAAGTTCTGGAGCCAAATTCTAAAGCACAATACTAAAGAAAACAATAGGATTCCCTTAATGGACTGAAATTCCTACCTTAAAAGTATTTACGAGTTCCCTAATTCCATGGAAAACATTCCTATTGTCCCTACAAAGGAAGACGTTTTTTCTTTAGATGACATAGAGTTCGGGGTTAATAGGCTTGCAATTGGGAAAACTAAGGACATTGAAGGCTACCAAGGTAAAAGTTTTAAAATCATAGGGCCAATCCTTATCCCTCACATACACAAAATATTTAATTTAGTAATCAAGAAGGGCTTCCATAAACCCTCGATGCAAAACCTCATTGTTCCTATTTTTAAAAATGGGGATAGAAACATTCCCTCTAATTATAGGACCATTATGATTAGCCCAATTTTAGCCGAGCTTTATGAAATTATTTTGGAAAATAATATTATCCTTTGGCTAAAACGTCATGGTAAAAGAGATAAAGGATAGGTCATGTTTAGGAGATATCATTCAACTTTGGACCATATTTCTACCTTTAGAATCATTTCAGAAGAGTTCTCCAATACTAAAACCAATCTTTTTTATTGTTTTGTTGACTTTAGAAAAACTTTTGACATGGTTCCTAGGAAAAACGTTTGGAATAGGGTGGAAGAGATAAAAGTGCCTCTCGAGTTGAGGGTTTCTATAATAAGGATGTATGAGAACGTTACTGCTAAGTTTAAAAACAATGAGGTCTGGTCAAAATATATTAAATGTAATATCAGAGTCAAACAAGGTTGTCCCTTGTCCCCTACCCTTTTTGGCATATACATTCACAAGTTAGGAGATTGATTGGAAAAAAAGGGTTGTGTCAGCCCTACTCTCACTAGTATAGTCATCAATATTCTTCTTTATGCCTATGATATCGTTCTTATGGCAAGGAGTCACCATGATCTTGAAAACCAACTAAGAATCCCGAAGGAGTTTTGCTCCAATATGGGTATGACTCTTAATATTGATAAGACTAAGGTCATGATTATTAAATCCAATAATATCCCTTATGATAACTTCATATATGAAAACAACAACTTGGAGGAAGTGACTTCATACAAATATGTTGGAATTGATATTCACCAGAACCTCAATTGGAATTATAGCATTGAGAGAAAGATTATTGGGGGATGGAAAGGTTATTATGGGCTTGAAAACAATTGTAAATTAACTAATCTTTGGAGTTGGGATAAGAATAAACTCATCTTTGTGACTCTTGTTACACATGTTATTATTTATGGATGTGAAGTCTGGGGTTGTAGTATCTCTCGTGAATCTCAAAGAAAGATAGAGAAATTACAAAAGAATTTTATAACCTATAATCTCAAAATTAAATGAAATATGCCCTATCCCATACTCCTCTTAGAAAAAAGCCTCTCCCCCAATGACAACATGGCTATGACTAGATACCTAATTTATAAGAACAAGTTAAACAACATGGAAGACAAGAGGTTCCCTAAACTTGCTTGAAAATCGAGTCATAGCCATCATCGACTCAAACGAGGATGGCATAAATATGCGTGGTCTTGGGTAAACTATTGAGGATTCATGGAAGATGTCATTTTGCAAAATAAAAATACTATTAAAAAAAATGACAAATCAAAATTTAAGGAGAAAATGTGGTGTGATAACGAGTTAGAGGAAAAAATAAAATTAAGGTATTATAAGGATGTAATCAACCCTAATAAGGATATTCAACCCTAATCTAGAAGATCAAAATTATCTATCTATTTTTCCAAGTGTAAAGAAAAAAAATAAGCATTTCCATAGTGAAACTGGACGTTGATCAATTCCTAAAATGCTATGAGATGAAAGAGTGTGTCACATTTGTAACACAAAGAATGTTGAAGATGAAAAACACTTTCTCTTATATTGTCCATCCTATACCCATATTAGATCTCATTTTCAAAATATTTCTCATACTACCAACCTTTCTAACCTCTTAACTCAAGAAAAGTATGGTGATCTTGGAAAGCTTCTCTTCATGCTTTTCAAGAACATAAACAAAATTCTAAAGAATCATGAGTAATCACTTACCATCTTAAGGTTCGATAGACGAATTCGGTCATCATCATCATCAAACTTTTCCAAAAACATAATTTATACTTTATCATAAATTTAAAATTATAAAATAATAAAAATATATATAATATATTTTCTTTAAATTGAAACATAATATATACTTCCATAAAATTTTAAAATAAGAAATAATAAAAAATATATAACGACTTCTTTCAAAATTCAATTTTTAAAACTCAATCTTTTGAGTAGATGATATATACAATTTAAATAATAATAATAAAATTTATATAAATTTTATAAATATTAATTATTTATGTACAATTGTAATTATATTTTAAATTTGTGATAAAAAATTATAATTAAATTTATATAAATTTTATAAATATTAATTATTTATTATTTATGTACAATTTAATTATATTTTAAATATGTGGTGTAATTTTATGTTATTTTATAATAATCAATCCTATATAAGTTTTATGTTTTAGATTAATCATTTCTAATTTATTTAATTGTAGTGATCATTTATGAAATAATTAATTATATTAAAACTATAGATATTTTCTTTTATGTTAATTAATATCATTTAAACAAAATTTGTTTAATTAAATAAAAAAGATTTCGTTTATAACTTTATAAGAATAAAATAAAGATAATGATTATCAAATAAAAAATAATTATTTATTACAATTTTATATATAATAATAATAACTTAGATAAAGTTAATTTGTACAAGTATTTTGGAGTTGATTTTTATAACAAATTAAACATGGAGAATATGGTTGAAAAAATGATTAATAGGGTTTGTAATAAAAAAAAAATCAATTTTGAAACACTTGCTATATTAATTATCTTATATGGTTGTAAAGTTGGGAGTTACAACATTTCTAGTGAAACATGAAATAAAATATAGCATAGTTTATAATCATAAAATTAAGAAAAATATATTACATGGTCCTCAGTTTAAGTATAAACTATGAATATGTACCTAATGCACAAGTGTAATATAATTTACTTGAGGGATAAGAAGTTTCTTAGTATTTCCTATCATTCTAATAAAAATCTCTTAAGACTTAAGAGAGGGTGGAATAAAGATCTTCATTGTTTAATCCACCATTAAAGGATAAAAATAGTTTCACTTTTTAAAATATGCAAAATTTTAATAGCACTATTACAACTAAATTTAAAAAGTGTGTGATGTGTAGCTACATAATATTAAAAACTAATATATTATAAAGAGAACATTAACTCTCTATTAGGATATTAAAACACTACATATTAAAGAATTGAAGGAAACACACATCTTCATGGTAATGAGAAGTAGAAAGCATGTAATCACTAGCTAATTGTTTTTTGTAAGTAAGAAACTATATATTACTTGTCATGAAGAAAAATTATAGTATCCACAGTGATATGAGAGATGAGAGTGTAAACCAATTCAGCTCAACCAAGGTCCTAACATGTCGGAGAAAGATTAAACATTCATGTTTGAATCGCCTTGTAGGGAAACTAATTCGACCATCTATATGGGTAGATAATTGACAAAATTCTAAAAAAGGATGTCCTCTGACCAAGATATAAACTAAAGGTGTTGGAAATAGAAAAACATGAATGCATATACCTGGTCGTTCTCTGACTTTCATGGTCTATGGCGCGCATTGTTGGTTTCATCTTTCCCGGCTCACTTTCCCAGGTCACGAGGGAAGGCCATGTTGCATGCGTTGTTCATCTGTGGTGCCATAGAAATTATAGCGCTCAGAAATTATAGCGCTCATTGGTGCAACGCTGTCCAAATCCTGCGCTTGCATGGGTCGAAGCATGAATGCCAATAGAGTTTTCAATTTATCTGCGTGTTGGCCGAGGTGCTCCATGCAAAAGCGAAGATCTCCAATGTCTTGACGAATAGAGAATACCAAGTCTTGGAGAATCGAGGCCGAGTATTAGTACCTAGAGAAGGAAGTAGACGGGCATGAGGCACATGCTGCACCATTCGAGCAGAGTGAGGCATTGGAATAGGTGGTTCTTCCTTGATAGAGAATTTCTCCATCTGAACATGCAGGTCTTCCAACAACGGCACAGGAAAATAAGGTGGTCGTGAGTCGTGGGGGCAAGGTGGTGGCGCAGGAGCGGAAAGGTCGTAAGATGGCATGAGAGTGGAGTGTGTAGAGGGTGTAAAGGAAGGTGGATATGGTTGCACTAGAGCAGGTTGTGACGTGAAGCGATGTGCGAAATAGGACCAAGTGCAAAGCCTATTGAATTCCATTGCAGATCGAACCATTCCACTCAATATGCCCAAGGAGAAAACAAGAACGAGAGGCTTGGATGTTCTGGGGAGGGGTGAGCGGACGTTGTGGGTGGTGTAAGAACAGGAAAGTGTTGAACCATTCGATACGAGAGAGGCCCCCTTTTTGGCTTTCCTATCTATCGAGGCATATAAAAAGAATCAACCAAGGGAACTAGGGATAGCGCTGAAGGTGAAAAATAAGAATCGGCCAAGGGAAATAGGCATATCTCCTCGGAGCATGAGCTGCCAAGAGAGAGGAACAGGAATGGTGTATGCAAAGGTGAGCCATTAACATAATATGGAATGATGTACGCAAAGGTGAGCCATTAGCATAATATGGTGGATGCGGACTAAATGCCCACAGGCACAAGAGGTACTGGTAAGCCATCCTTCGCCATTACTGAATTGAATAGCCAACTGGGGACGCAAGAAGTAGTGGAGGGTGGTTGGATTTATAAAGAGAAATGAATTTTAGAGCCAACTAGGGACTCAAGCAGTAGTGGAGGGTGGTTGGAGTTATAAAGAGAAATGAATTTCAGAGGGACATCGTGATAAATACTCGAGGGGTTGGCATGTGTTGATCACATGTCCCACTGAGAGGTGGCAGATGCAAGCTCTTCCCCATCCTAGGGCTAGATCAATAATTTTAACTAAAGTAGATTTTGAAATATTTTATTTAAGAGTAACATTCCATTAAAAAAATTTATCATTTATTTTTCTCAAATGTAACTTTTCAATTCCATATTTAATACAGATGAAATTATACATCTCCCTAAAAAAATCTTCCTACTCAATATAAAAACACTTTTTTTTACATATAGTTATACATATAATAGTTTCGATAGCATTGAAGTTTTGTTAGCATGCAATTCTGTAAAATGGCCAGAACAATAAGTTACAATTGCACATACCTCTCGGACTTTCATGGTATGTCGTAACATCGTGTAGGTTAGGTTGCTGGTCCACGTAGTCACTTTAACCTCGCCATGCTGCAACTGCTCTTGATTTATAAACCCTATTTGCCTAATTCTAAAATGTGTTTGATATGTATGGATCTAAAGCGAAAGAGCGAGCGTGAAGAATAGAAAGCATATTAAACGCTAAAAAATTAATTCAAAGTACGAATTAAATGTGGGGAACGAACGCCGAAGAGTCATCAACGTCTATCCGATACAGCACTTTGTCCACGACGACCGTAGCAATGCGATCTGTTAAGACAATTTTGCTCGATAGTTGAAAACTCCAAAATCGCACGGCAGCAGTAAAATATGATTGTAGCTTGACTAAAGCAAAGAGAATTATATCCCCGCATATTCAATGTCTCCACTCTGTTGAAAATTTTCAGGTTCCATACAAAAATATGGAGATAACGCAAACATATCCCTAAGGTCGCTAACCGAAAGTCACTCAATAGTTATCTGTAAATTAGATGTAAAATTAATTCAGCTTGGATTTCACGTGACTCATTATTTGAGGCGAACAGCCACAGTGCGCATGTCTGAGTTTTGTTTAAAGTCCAACGAAAATTTGTACAGTTGGATCACAATCGTGATCTACTGAATATTGAAAAACCACCATACCGCCAAATTGATGCATGAACGTGGTTGACCTTGCCGAATCTCCAACAACCGTACTATGTTTTGTTAACATCTGCCCCATGAAATCTATTGATGGAATGACGGAAATGAAAATGCAAGAGAAATAAAAATGTTTCAGAGTGACTTTGGATCTTTTTATTAAACACTTTTGTTTAAATTTGAGTTTTGCAAAAAGATAATATATGAAGAAGGACATTTTTTTTTAATGTTTGGAAGGATATTTTTTTAATGTTTGGTTATTTCAATTAATGTTATGAAGCTACAAGAAAATATAAAAGAGAACTTAAGATTGCATTAAACATTCTATTTGTTATTAACATATGAATTGATGATGTTTATTGATTAGAATAAAAAGTAATATGCAGTCTATTGGATGCAGCTCGATTAGTGGAATGATTATTACTCTTCTAGACTAGCTTAAATCTTTGAAGTGACATGTTGTATCTTTTAATAAGTCTATAAAATTCTCAAAGAAAAAATCATCAAATACTTGGAAGCTTTCAAAACTCTCCACTGTTATCATGTACTCCATATGAACAACTTAAATACTCGATATCAACAACTTTAGGGCTAATTATCAAGCCAATTTGGCCACTCAAGAACCCCTGCAAGCGTCTGCAACATAACTCAACTCCCTTCCTTTTGCAATACGATACCAAAGCTATGCAAATAATATACTTAGTGCAGCCTTTGTATGACGTCCTCCATACTAGGGGTGCCTCGACCACATAGTCTTCAAGGAAAATAGACAGGCCATTGAAGGCGCCTTTACTTTACATAACCCTTCTTAATAGTTATTCACACCTAATGGTACACTGGCCATATGATCTCTTCCATTCCGGGATTACTCTCGAATTAAAAACTCGACAGTGTCCATTTCGTGGATGGTATGATAGCCCAGACCTAGAGTTATCTTTTGTTGAGATTCGTGCCATTAATGAGGTTCTCGTACCAACAATTTTCTGGTCTTAGGTTATGATACCAACAATTTTCTTGAATTTGTTTGCATTAATCCTAGTCTTTCTCTACTGCCATTTCAATTTTCTGTTTTAAATGAGATTGGATGTTTCTACTCGAAATTGCATTTATCTTCCTACTAAGATCATTTGACACCTTATTTTCTTTTCCTTTAATGTGTTTTATAATAAAATCCAATTCTTTTAGGAAAAACAAATACCTATCATGCTCGACATTTAAGAGTTTTTGACAAAATAAATGTTTGAAACTAACATTATCTTTTTTTCAACAATTTCTTTTTTCTTAACAATGTTGCCACATTTTTAAAGAATGGAAAATAGTAGTAAACTCAAGATCATGCAGAGCATAGTTTTCTTAATGAGATTATATCTTTCTTAACTCATATGCAATTACATGCCCTTCCAACATTAGTACTCTCCCTAATCCTTCCTTAGATGCATTGTACATACTACAAAGTCTTTTTGTGGACGTGCTACTTTTAAAATGGTTGCAAAAGTCAAAGGGATTTTACTGATTTGTTGCTCTCATATCCTTCATATCAAATGTCCAAACAAACTTGGCTAGCATGTTGATCGTAAACATGTTTTTGCTAGCTACAAGCATAAAATTTAATGCGAAGATAATAAATATATCATAAACACAATGGTTATACTCACTTCTTGTAAAATTTAGCTCACCATGAAGGAATCAAATATCTTGTACCATTTTTGTGACATGCTTCATGCCATACAATGATTTTTGACTAATCCAAATTTTAGGTGGTATATGATCTAAATTGGGATGCAAAAGTCATAAAGCTATAAATGGAATAGATTTCCCATGTGGGTCAAGGAGATACCTACCTCCTCATTAATTAATTAGGCTAACAGGGTGCCCATATGGGTCAAAGAGAGTCCCACCTCTCCATTATTGTATTGAGTTTTATTTTCAACTACTTCATTAGTTGGGTAGTTAGATATATTATTATAATAATAAAGATTTATTTAATGAGGCCTTTCCATTATTGTATTGGGTTTTATTTTTCACTACTTAGTTAGCTTGGTAGTTAGATCTTTTAAAATAATAGAGACTCATTTAATGAGTTTTTTTTTACTTCGTCCAATAAACCATTTTGTAATGTTATATAAAGAACTAGACAACCTTCTCCTAATATTGGTTTCTCTCATATTTTATATTATTCATTATGAAATTAATTATCTCTAAGCAATTAATTTACTTGTAATTAGTTTTAGAGGTGGGGCTTTTGTTTGAGCCTCACCTCGCAAGTACTTAATTTCCATGTTTTTGTGCATGTTCCTTTTCATAAATCCACGGTTAAATGTTTGATTCGGTGGTTGTTTGACTTCAAATTACGGAATGACATATTATTCTTAATATTTGTGTTCAGAGATATATAATGCCTAAATACAATAAAATTTAAAGGTGAATCATCTTATTCCCTAGAAATTATGTGAGGATTAATAATATTATAATTCGAGTTGCATCAATTCGTTCAACGTGTTCCATAGGTTCCCATTATAAATCAATGGAGTATTTGGAAATGTGAGAATTTCATCCTTAAACATTTATGGTTTTTTTTATTGCTAGTTTGTCTGTGTGATCTGTTTGACTAACCTCTGGTTGATAAATTGCAATTCAGGGGCATTTATGCCGTCAAAATCACCTAGGGATCACACCCAGTTTGAGCCACACCACCCCTTATGGTTGGAGTTTTTGTCCCCACAGGTTTCGAACCAATGACTTTAACATCACAGAGTGTCACCCCTTAACATGGTTGGATTTTTTTGTCCCCGCAGGTTTCAGTGGGTCACGACATTATTTAATATAATATCTCTGAGTGCAACCACATGTTCGACCACTACTTCAAGGTGTCCCCATGGCTCTAGGTTAGACCAACATAGGAAATGAACCTTGCCCAAAGGTGGAAAACTCCTCACTTTTCACCATTAGATCAAACCTCTTTGGTCCCTTAACATTCATGTTATTAAATACCTTGTAAAAATTAAAAATATCTCTTCAAATAAATTTTATAGACAATATTTAATTATTCATATTATAGATGAATTATATAAAGATATCTTAAAAAAATGACTAATAAAATTTTGTTAAATTCATTAGTTTCATGCTTGATTTTGTTAGATATTCACGACAAATTTATAGTTGACAACGGCGTTATTCTTCTTCATCTCAGCAACAAGGACACTACCATATTTAGTTTTAGATTGTGTTTCAACTTCAACAAGCAAGGAAACATAGTGAGGTAGTGAGATGGTCGTCTATGGTTGCATGTGGACCGAGCTATGGTTGCATGTGGACCGAGCTGTCTTACAGATTTATTTAAAACAATCAAAGATATTTAAAGTTAGCCCGAGAAAGATAAGAAAAATAAGGTGTTCCTTGTGTTCCATCATCAAGTCTTCTTTCAGATTTATTTAAATCGTAGAGAAAGATAACATGATGTTACATGTGGATCGTAAAGTCTATTTATAGAGTTATTTAAATCCATCAAATTTATTTAAAATTATTGAGTAGGTGAGACATAAATGTAAGTTAAAAATCTTTATTTACAATGATTTATTATTTTATTAAAAATGGGATATTCATTAAGAATATCCCCTCATTTATCCATGTAATAAGATTTTAAAATAAAATCTGCAATAAAAATTTAAAAATAGAGATCCAACACCATGTCATAAAAAAAAAGTTTTTTTAATTTATTTTAATTGCAAGTAAAATCGAATACCATATCATATATATATTTAATTTCAATAATAATTATTATTGAACTTATATTTATATTCAACTCAAAAAATCAAAAGTCTAACCCGTAAAACCAAGAGTGTATGAGAAACACACTTTTATAGTTGTTACCCTTAAAGAGGGGCTAATAACAATTTTTAAAATCACATTTATAAGATTTATTTTATATAAAGATAGATTAGTCCTTTTTCAAATCATTAAAATTTAATTTAATAAAATATTTAATTTATTAATAAATAAATTTAATATATA
>JZKD02S2041250.1:303414-318856 GCA_000966675.3 Picea glauca
TTAATTAATTGAAAATATAATTCAAATACAATATTTTTAGTTTTTTAATTTTGTATTTTATTTTACTATGTTCCTATTAATTGAAAATATAATTGAAATGCAATTTTTTTAGTTTTTTGTTTTGTATTTTATTTTATTATTAATTTATAATCCATTATGAAAGATGTCCATATATAACACATAAAATATTAATAAAAATTTAATAATAAAAAAATTATATATATATAATAAAATATTTTAATATTTAAAAAATATATATTGATTTGAATTTGTTATGTTTGGATTTTTCTAACTTCAACCAATAAATCAACAAAACAATGCAATGATTATTAAAATAGTAATATATTATGAACTATATTAATATACTAAAAATATATTAATATTTTATAATACTTTAATATTAATGTATTAAACCTCTTAACTTTAGATTTATCAAGTGACTAGAGGGATTGTGAAAAATTAGAGAGATTTGATCTCCCTAGGAGTTTGATATATCTGGGTTTAAGATGGATCTATGCAAACATTGATAGGGATTAAATCTCTCCTAGTGAAAACCTTTTTTAGAATGAAAAACTTATATTTGATCTCAATTTGTGCTGGCTTAATTGGTTAAGGTGTGAATTTCATTTGCTAGGGGAGATTTTGTTTAGTTGGGAGGAGACACCCAAAAATCTAACCATATTGACCCCAAATAAAAAAACATTTCTAACCAAAAAAAATAATTAAAATAATAATATAATCTAAAATTTCATTAATATTTTATTATTTTATGATTATTTTCTTTTATATTTTATTTTGTTATTATTAATTTAACAATTTATTATTGATTATATTATTAATATATCTTTTTCTCATAACTTTAATCAAATTTATTCAAATTTAAATTTTTAATATTTAAAAATAAAAATATAATATAATGTTTATTTTTTATATTTGATTATGTTATTATTATTTTGATACTGCATTATTTTGTAATATTATTTTATTATTAACCTTAACCTATTTTTTACCATGAGAGTGGTAAGTATGGTAAGTGAAGGAGTATTTATTTCAATATGTATTATACATATGTTATGTAACATAACATATGTACGAGAAATTGGAAATGATGTTTACATGGAAATTATGCAATCACAAACAATTAAGTTGAAGTTTATATTTTTATAGGGGATCTTTCTTTTACCAGTGAAAGAAATATAAAGTTGTTAGCTATTATGGGGAATGCATGATAAAAACACATAACAAATGATAAAAAAAAAATGGTTATAATTTTAACTTCACTTAATAATAAATTAATCTAAATTATCATCCAACATATATATATTGTTTTGTATCTTATGGACTTAGTTTAAAGGTTTTATGTTTTGGTTATTTTTTTGATATTTTTGGTTTAATTTTATCTAAAATTTAGTAATAAATTGTTGAATTTATAGATTTAAGTGATTAATTCTACATAATCTTAATACCATAATAGTTTTTTAATAAGCTGATAAGCTGAATTAATTCTAAATTCAAAAATATAATTTAAATAAATAAAAAAATGTAATTTAGTAAAAATTTGTGTCACCCTACCTTGAAAAACCAAAACTAGACAATGTCATCGCGATGTATTGAAAGTGGTTAATAATCAGGCTGGTAGAATATAGAGCTCAATAATTTCTGTGGGCGATTTAATCAAAAGCGGAGTTTAGTGGTGATGGTATTGAAATGGATGATCTACCACCTATCTCACATGCTACATCTTAACTCTATACTATCATTTTGATCCCCCAATCTGATATTCAGGATGCAAGTTGGGATGATGCTAAAGAAAATGATTTATATGAGGCTCGCGAATCAGCCTGGCCGAGATCCGTTAAGCCTCTCTTCAATTGCGTGTATGGTTAATTCTAATTTGAGGGATTTAAACTTTGTTTGGTATAATGTGAGGGAATATTAGTTGTGTGGAGAGGTATTCGTCTCTGTTTGGGATTTTGCTACTGGAACGAATCTTTGCAATTGGATGCGGACAATCATGGGATGTAACTGTGTATCATCTGTTTAGAATACTATTTTTATTAAGAAACTCTAAGATTTTATATTTTTTAAATATTTAAAAAAGAAAGTAAATAAGAAAATATATGTTCTTTAAATAAACAAATAAAAATAAGCTTTCTACATATGAGTATGGAGAAGATATATGATATATAATTCATTTTTTTGGCTGAACCTCCAACGTCCATCTTATAGCATTACAAAAAAAAATGATACACCCGTATCAAAAAGAAAAAAATCAAATGTAATACTCTTTGTCAAATACAACAAACACACTCACTATGAAAAATATTGTAGAGAATTTGATCAAAATTTGATAAATACATTCATATGATCAAAATGAAAACACATTAAAACATAACGTCCTTACATTGGAATCTGCATATATTGTTTATGTGACTACAATACAAATCAATGAATCTAGATTTACATACAATGTTAATCCAATATGGGGTGATTTAGAAAGTGCAGTTCAGGAACTAGAAAACCCTGACAATGTTGATGAGACATTGACAAACCATAAAATAACTAGAACTCTCTGTGAGTCCTATGACTTGCAACGAGATTTGCCTTCTCATCGAGCAGTCACCATTGAAAACAATATCAATCTTTGCTTTCAAGTCACACAACATCCTTTCTTTATTGAAAATAATGAATACTACAGAGTTAAATGACTGTTGAATCGAGAACAACAAGCAACCCTAAAGAACATTGCAATTAAAAAATGCTTAAACATGCACATTGTTGTGCACTTGTTCCTTACAGGCGGGGCAAGAACAAGCAAGACATTCACAACAAAAGCATTATTCCAAATGGTTATATGAATCTATGATTCAAACAATTCGACTCACCCTATGAAACCAAAGGGACTAATAGTTGCATACAAAAGAAAAGATGTATATATATTTGTGGAACAATAGTCCACTCTGCATTTTCAATTCCTTTTAACAAGGCACATTTTCTTCCACTTAGCAAGGAAATGTTATATACCTTGACTAAGATTTATGACAAACTACAACTTGTTTTCATAGATGAGGCATCTTTGATTGGAAGTCGCTTCTTATATTCCATTGACAATTGAATAAGAAACATAAAACTTGTTCCCACCAAATACTTTGGGGACATTGACATGATATTTTGTGGGGATGTTTACGAGGCGCAACCCATCCAAGATTCTCTAATATTTGAACAACATACGGTCAATATGCAAGGAGTGATGCATGACTTCTCAAAAGACAATATAAAATGCTTTGAATCACATACTACAATGTGCCAGACAGATAAAACATTTATTGCAATTCTGAATAGAATGCAGAAAAACATCCAAACATGTGATGACTTAACATATATAAATTCAAGGTGCATGATCAGAATCTGGACCAGGGGTCAAATTTTAGCCCCAAAATTAAACTGTTTGGAATCACCTCAAAATGAACAGGTGCATAGCCCTCGTCATCACAAATCCATCACACTTTGAACGGGGTCAAACGGACATCGAATGAGTGAGATATCGTGTTATGTTCAATTTGTCAAACAGGCAAAAAAAAATGTTGACTGTACAGTCCATATAGGTGATGATGTGGCAGGGTCGTACTTCACACGTGGAAGTGTTGATGTGTCTCATGATGACATGGTAGATTCTGAGTTGGCAAGTAGTTATTTGGCAGGGCATGTGGGAGAATGGAGGTGAGACACATGGCATGTTTTTAGCCAATTGGGTGGTGCCACGTGGCACTGTATTGTGGTTGATCAAAATTTTATGGAGACCATGGGGTTCGAACCCCGGACCTCCACCACAGTGTAATAACTTGGCAAGGGTTGGTCTGTCGTGCACGCTTTGGTTCTTAACCATAAATGTTCACACTTTTATTTAAAGTTGTGATGTATTTTGAATGGCGCGTGGTTCGGGTTGGGGCTTAGCCCCAGCCGTTGGTTTCAATACGCCTATCATATGACCCTTTCCAAAGATTTTTGTGAGCATTTTTTAAACAACCAACAACCCACGTTCCTGGACATGTGTCGAGCCCACAAGAAACATGCAATGAAGCCCTTTTTATGCACTGGGATGTGACCACATGGCCCCCATGCACCCAACACCTCCATGATTCGGAGGCTTAGTTCGCTAATAGTGAGACAATTTGGCGATTTTTGTAAGAATGCACGCATGTGATGGGTTTAGGCATGGGAAATGCCTAGACTCCAGGTTACTCACATAGGATGTACGAATTGGCAAACCAGAGACAACAATCTTGAAGGACAAAAATGGCAGGAGGCCTAACTTCTTCATTTTTTGTCCAAATGAGGTGCCTAAAAAGACCAGCTAGGAGTTTTTGGATGTTCTGAATCCATTGGCATAGTTTCCAAAGGCATTTGGAGACTTATTTTGTAGGTTTTTCTACTTTGAAGTTTTAGCGAGCTCTAGGGAGCTTAGGGCCACCATTGATGGAGGTGATGCTTAGATGAGCCCAATTAGGTTTTTTGTGACTGAATAGTCATTTTTGACTAATTGTTATGCTATGAACACATTAGGACATGTTTCAGAGGCATTTGAGGACTTTTACAGTTGTTTTTTCCACAAGAAATTTCAGGGAAGCTCAAGGCCACCAGTAGAAGAGGACATGCCCGTAAGAGCCATGGTCCGTTTTCAGAGTTCTATTAGTCATTTTTGGGGTTTTTATGTATTCTAAATTGAATGGTATAGTCAGTAAATACATTGGAGTTGAGCAACATCTTATAAAAGAATCTTTGAAAAACTAATCCCAGAGAGCCTAGTCCATTGATGGAGGCTCAACGAGATGTAGCCCAATTGGGGGTGAACTTTTTTATCATGTTGTTTTTGTTGTGAGTATGGCTGGTTATATTTTGTTGCAAGCTATTTTTTTGTTGTATTTATGTAAACAACATATTTAACCTTTCAAATACCTCACACATAAACACCTAAAGAAGTATAAACTTGACACATAATTTCTCTTGCACAAGTAAGACATTGAGCAAGGTACTAAAGTTTATTTTAATGGAGTAGAGGGTGCTTGCATAGCAAAACAAGGCAGCCCCCTACTTTCAGATCACGTGGTATCAGAGCATAGTTTTTCTCATGTGATTTCCATTGATAGTTAGAGATTTAGCTGTTGGTATTATTGTGCAATTTTTTTGTTGAAGTTTGATATCTTGCAAGGATGGAGGAATCTTTAAACCATGAAATTTATCATACATCCTCATTAGCCAAGTTCTTTGACAAAGAGATGTTGAAGGAATTTGTAACCATGAAAGATATGGTGCAAGAGATGTGGGAAGATAAGACTGAGAGCATTTTCCTTCAAGAGTAGTTGATGGCCATGAAGGAGGAGAAGCACCAGCTTCTTGAAAATTTGCATGAGATGGAGACTCAAATCCATGAGGAAAAGGAAACCCTTACCAAGTACATGCATGAACATGAGTTATCTAATATTGTTTTTTCTTCAAATTCCTCTCAAGATGAATGCTTTGGTGTTTTTGAAAATCACACAAGAGGAATAGGGTCCAAGTTATGGTTAAAAATAGGCTATGAAGGTAGAGGGTTAGGAAAGCATGCATAAGGAATTGTTGAGCCTATTTTTGTTGAGGAGAGGCCCAAGTATAGGGGTCTTGGATATGAACAGAAAGATGGAGAAAATTCCAAAGTTGAGGAGACAAGGGAAACAGTTCCAAGAAAAACTTTTGTTGCAAGTTCAATCCCTCAAGAATGCAAAGTGTGTGTTCAAGATGAATGAAAATGTAAGAAACAAGAGAGTTGTGACAACCATGAGGACAAGAATGTTTTTGTTTGTATTCAAAAGAGAGTTAGTAATTCTTCAAATTCACCTCCTCAAGAAGGCAATAAACGTGAATGTTCAAGGTATATTTCTACCTATAATTCAGTTGCTTTTGATTATGTTAAGCATGGTAAATTTTCATTTAAAAATGGGAGAAAATTTCCATGTAAATATTGTGGTTTAGATAACCATCATGTTTCAAGATGTTGGAAAAGATTGACCACATTCAGGAAACCTTCCAAGCAAAGGCAACTTGAAAAGAAGATGCAAAAGATTTGCACTCACTGCCAAAAGAGGGGTCATCTCATTGACCAATGTTGGACATTGCATCCAACCACTCATCCACATCACGAGAATAAGATGGATAAAGATACTAGAAAGAATGGAAGAGGAGATTCCATCATTGATGTGAGTCAAGATGATTCACAAGAAGAGGATTTTCAGCAGAAAAAGTCACCATTGAATTGGCTTGGTAAGAAATGGTTAGATTTCTTGAACAAGTAAGGCTTGCATTTCTTTGTTTGTAGATGCATATTTCAGCCTTATGTATGCTTTTATGTTGAAAGTATGACAAGTTGCAGCAATTTATTATAACTTGTATGATGCAAGTTTGCATGTGAATGTGATTCTTTTGAAGGCATTCTTGCTGTTGCACAACTTCACCAGGAGGATGTAAAAGATGGGTATGATACTCACTTGTTGCAGCCATATAGATTTTAATTTTAAGATCTTATGTAACCACATGTTTGTGGGTTTATGTACTTATGTTTGTACTTGAAAGGAGATTTGAAGAGCTATGCGCATGCATGTGATTTTGTATGTGTATAAACAGTGAACTTTTGATAGTTTCAATATGAGTGACTCATGATTGTAGCATGGTTGTGTATCATGAATGTTGACTTGAAATTGGGAATGTTGATATGTTTCAAATGAGTCTCAACTTGTGTTTATTTTTTCTTGACGACTATGTTGTGTCGATCATGTTTTTTCGACTTATGTTTAGTCGATGGTGTTTGTCGTCTTGTAAGTCGATTTTGAGTATACCAAGATGTAGGAAAACGCCATGTGCTTTGATGAAGTACAATATGTACCCGTTTTATTGAAGAGAAAAAAGACTTTGTTGGCATCATTTTCAGTCTTGTATAAATTTGTTTTCAAGATTGATGATTTTCTTGGTTTGTGACAAGATGTCGTAGGGAAGTTTTTGCAGCCATTGAAGAGAGGATTGTGTTGATGCCAAATAGTTCAAAAGAGGGAATTGATTCTTAGTGGGAAGGTTGAAAGTCTTCCAAGCTCAAAGAGAACAATGGTTCAACAACAACCAAAGAACAATGGTTGAGGGACATAGCCAGTTGCAGTGCAAGGTATGTCAAGGTACTGAGGTGATTGCCAAAAAGACTTTTCAAGTAGAATCAGTTGATAGAACTTGGAATAAGAAGATTATTGAAGCTCAGATAGATAATCATCATCTTTTGTGGGTCCAAAATCCATTCAGTGGGAAGGTGTGATAAGAATTTGGATCAGGGGTCAAATTTTAGCCCAAAAATCAAAGTGTTCAGAATCACCTCAAGACAAACATGTGTGTAGCCATCGTCATCATGAAACCAACACACTTTGAATGGGGTCAAACGAACATCATATGAGTGAGATATCACGTTCTGTTCAATTTGCCAAACAGGCAAAAAAAAAATGTTGACAGTAAAGTCCGTACAGTCCATACAGGTGATGACATGGCAGGGTCGTACCTCACACATGGCAATGTTGACGTGTATGATACTAACGTGCTAGACGCTGAGTTGGAAAGCAGTTATTTGGCAGGGCACGTGGGCGAATGGAGGTGAGACACATCGCATGTTTTTAGCCAATTGGATGGTGCCATGTGGCCCAGGCATGGGCTGCCACGTAGCACCGTATTGTGGTTGATCAAAAGTTTATGGAGTCTATAGGTTTCGAACCAAGGACCTCCACCATAGTGTAACAAATTGGAAAGGGTTGGAATGTCATTGCTCCCACGCTTTGGTTCTTAACCATAAATGTTCACACTTTTATTTAAAGTTGTGATGTATTTTGAATGGCGCGCGGTTCAGGATGGGGCTTAGCCCCATACCCCAGTTTCAATACGCCTACCATATGACCCTTGCGAAATATTTTTGCGAGCGTTTTTCAAACGGCCAACAACCCACACGCCTGGACACATTTTGAGCCCACAAGCAACATGAAACAGAGCCCTTTTTATGCATTGGGATGTGGCCACATGGCCCGATGCACCCAACACCTCTGTGATTCGAGGGCTTAGTTCGCTAACGGTTAAATAATTTGGCACATTTTGCGGGCATGCGCGCGTGTACTGGGTTTAGGCACAGGAAACTCCTAGAAGCCAGGTTACTCACATCGAAGGTGCAAATTGGCGAACCAGAGACAACAAGCTTAAAGGACAAAAATGGCAGGAGGCCTAACTTCTTCATTTTTTGGCTAAATGAGGTGCCGAAAAAGCCCATCTAGGGGTTTTTGGATGTTCTGAATCCATTGGAATAGTTTTCAATGGAATTTGGAGAGTTATTTTGTAGGTTTTTCTACTTTTAATTTTTAGGGAGCTCTAGGGAGCTTAGGGCCACCATTGATGGAGGTCATGCTCATATGAGCCCAATTTCGTTTTCTGTGACTGAATAGTCATTTTTGACTAATTTTTATTCTATGAACACATTGGGATAGTTTTCATAGGTAGTTGAGGACTTTTATAGGTGTTTCTTCCACAAGGAATCTCAGGGAATATCAAGGCCACCAATAGAAGAGGTCATGCTCGGATGAGAACCGTTAAAATGTTGGGAATGTGGAGAACCTCACTTAAGGAGGAACTACCTGCTTTTGACCTCAAAATCTAGTACTGCGGTTCACAACCTACATGAAGCCTCCATGGTGGGAGATTTGGGAATAAGTTTACATAGGATCAATGCAGTTGTGGATGGTTGACAAGCTAATCATCGGTTCACTGTAGTGGAAATTGCAGGTAAAATTAACAATACTCGTATTTCTATTTTAATTGATCCTGGACCCACGTTGAGTTATATCGCTCTTGGTGTAGTGGATTCAAATAAACTTAAGAAAACAAAACATGAAAAATCTTAGCTAGTACAACTAGCAATAGGAACAAAAAGAAAAGTATATGAATTTATTTCTAACTGTGAGTTCAGTTTAGGTGGTCAAAACACAAAAAAAAATCTGAACATTCTACTGTTAGGGTCTTATGACCTAATTATCCTAATGGACTGGTTAGAAAGGCATAAAGCAGTTTTAGATTGTTATGAAAAACAACTCAAGTATAAAGACAAAAACGACATTGTTAGGACAGTTCAAGGATTACGAAAACCAATATTAGTCAGGCAAATTTCAACAATTCAATTTAAGAAGTGCATGAGAAAAGGTTTTCATATTTATGCTATCTAAGTGAAAAATTTGTTGGAAAAAGAAAATAAACCAAGTTTAGAGGATTTTGTCGTTTTATATGATTTTAGAGATGTGTTTGTTGATGAGATACTTGAATTTCCCCAAAGGAGAGAGATATAATTTTCTATTGACCTACTACCTGGTCCATCTCCTATACCTAAGGGACCCTACCGAATGAGTTTACCCAAGTTAACATAATTAAAGATTCAACTACAGGAATTGTTGGACAAGGAATACATTCGTCCAAGTGTCTCACCATGGGGAGCACCAGTCCCTTTTGTTAAAAAGAAATATGGAACCCTAAGATTATGCATTGATTATAGACAATTAAACAAAATGATAGTTAAAAACAAATGCCCCTTACCAAGGATCAATGATCTGTTTGATCAAGTAGGTGGGGCAAATATTTTTTCTAAATTGGATTTAAGATCTGGTTACCACTAGCTTAGAATAAAATATGAAGACATAAGTAAAACAACATTCAGAACGAGATATGGCCATTACGATTTTGTTTTTATATCGTTTGGTCTCAATAACGTGCCAACAACTTTTATGTGTTTAATGAACAACAATTTCAGTCAGTACTTGGATAAGTTTGTTTTGGTATTTGTTGAAAATATCCTATTGTATTCTAAAACAAAAGAAGGACATGAAGAACACCTAAGGATAGTTCTGCAGACCTTAAGAAAACACAAACTGTATGCTAAATTCGACAAGTGTGACTTCTATCAAAAGAAAATACAGTCCCTAGGACATGCAATATCTGAAGAAGGTATTGCAGTCGATATAGATAAAATAATATCCATCATGGAATGGTCGATCCATAAGGATGTAGCGTACTTTCAGTCATTCATGGGAATCACCGGATATTACTGCAGATTTATAGAGGGATTCTCCAAGATTTCATACCCTATCACATCATTAAAAAAGAAAGAAACCAAGTTTTATTGGTCACATAAATGCCAGCACAGTTTTAATAAGTTAAAGGAATTGTTAACAACCACACCCATTTTAAAGGTAGAAGATCCAGACAAAGACTTCACAGTCTATGTGGATGCAAGTAAAGAGGGTATGGGTGGTGTACTAACTCAATAAGGGCACATTATTTGTTATGAGACCCTAAAAATAAAGGAGCGGTAATGAAACTACGTCACTCGTGACTTAGAGTTCGCAGTTGTAATACATTATTTAAATATGTGGTGACACTATATAATGGACATACAATTTTTGTTATTGACTGATAATAGTGGGGTAAAATTTGTGTTTAGTCAACCAGAGCTTAACGCAAGGCAAGCAAGATGGTTGGCCTTCTTGAGCGAATTTGACTTTGAGGGAAGACACATCAAAGGTAAGGAAAACAAGGTGGTTGATGATTTAAGTAGAAGAAATCATGGGCTATTTGAAATGAACATTAGCAGGGTTGAAAGTGATCTTGAGTAGAGGATAAAGGATGCAAGTAATAAAGATGAAAATTACACTAAAACAGTGGCAGATTTACGAAATAATGCAGGAAATTTAGACAGAACAAATATGAGTTTAGGTGGAAATGGTCTACTAAGATTTAAAAATAGATTATACATACCAAATTCTATTGAATTAAAGTTAACAGCTTTAGACGAAGTACACAAGAAACCATATTCTGGTCATCCGGGATACTAAACAATAGTGACAACACTAATGAAGTTATTTTATTGGCCTAATATGAAGGGAGAAATAGCATAATAGTTATCTAGGTGCCAATATTGTCAACAGGTGAAAGATGAACACCAGCATCCAACCAGCCTCTTGCAGCCTCTACCTGTGCTAGAATGGAAATGGGAGGCTATATCACTAGATTTTATTACAGGTTTGCCTAGAACTCAAAAATAGAATGATTCAATTATGGTAGTAATCGATAAGATTAGTAAGTCTGCACACTTTATTCCTATAAAGTCTAATTTTAAAGCTATTAACATCGTTGAAATATTCATGAAAGAAATTTTTAGACTACATGGTATTCCTAAAATGGTGATTTCAGATAGAGACGTAAAATTTACATCTACGTTTTGGAAAGAATTGTTTGTAGGGTTAAACACTAACTTGAATTTCAGCACAAGTTGTCATCCACAAACGGATGGGCAGACCGAATGGACAAACTAAATCATGGAATATATGCGACGAATGTACGTAAGGACAAAACCAAACAAGTGGGAAGACTACCCACACTTGGTGGAATTTGCATACAACAATGGTTACCAAACATCGACTAAGATGAGCCCCTTCGAAGTAATGTACAACATAAAGTGTATGAATATGATTAGCTGGGATAACCTAGTTGATAGACTCATGGTAGGACCAGAAATGCTATAGGAAATGGAGAGTACGGTAAGAAAAGTACAACATAATTTAAAAGAAGCACATGACAGACATAAAAGTTACGCAGACCTGAAAAGAAGACACCAGGAATTCCAAGTGGGAGAGCACATTTATTTAAAGGTCAAAGACAGAATAAGTTCACTAAATCTAGGGAGTTGTTCCAATATGGAACCCAATTTTTGTGGCCCTTTCGATATCTTAGCTCGAACTGGACCAATGGCATACTAACTTGCACTTCCGGCAAATCTGAAAATTCATAATGTATTTCATGTTTCTTTGTTAAAAAAATTTGTTCATGATCTTACTCAAATGATTGATTGGAACTTGGTGCAGGTGGAGCCAGAAGGCGAGTTCCAAGAAGAACCTTTTTCCATTCTGGATAGGAGATAAATATCGCTACGGAACAGAGCCATCACCCAGGTAAAAGTGCAATGGAAGCACTTTAGCCCTGAGGAGGCCACTTGGGAGTTGGAGGGAGATTTGCAGAAATCTCATCCAATCTTGTTCTGAGAAAGGGAAGAAGACTGAGGAAAGTGTTGTACTAAAGGGGTAAAGGATGTAACATCCCCCAAAATAAATTATTTTTAAGTCTGAAAATACTTAGGAATTTATTTCCGTTTTTGGTAAGTTCGAAATTGGAAATTTTTTTCCATTTATGGCAATTCCAAATTTCGAATTTAGTTAACTGTAAATTATGATTATGACTATTGGGGAAACATTTGATTTGTCCCAACCAACTCCTTGACTATGAGACTTGTAAGAAACAAATAATCTTTATATTTATTACTGATGGACAGTTGGAACAGCCAGGCTGAAATCAATTGACCGTGTCTCCATGAGTGGGGAACATGTTGGAACTACAACAGGGTTGAGTGTTACAAGTGGAAAATCAAGAATTTGGCCATTGGAAGCCCCTGAATATCAGGGATTTGGAAAGCTGCGAAAATTCACAAGGGGAAAAGACCTAGGCACAAATGCTTGTGGATATATAGCATATGGGAGGAGGCAGGATGTTGCCTAGTATGTTGGGGAAATAAGACCACTTGCTTTTATGAGCATTGTTTTCTGAGTGTGAGACAAGGAGATTTTTTTTGAAAACTGAAGAAGGAATATAGCTGAGGAGGAGTTCTGGAGTTCACCCTCATGGATTCATGGTCTAGCTAGGGGGTGAACGCAACAAGTAGATTGGTAGTTCCATTCTAAGGTTGGGAGGAACTTGGTTGTTCCATTTGTTGTTTGGTAACTTGCTCAAATAGTTCCATCTACTCTTTATCTAATCAAATGTTGTTTTGATTTAATGGATGAAAGAATACATCTAGTTTAATTCTGGATGAATTATTTCTGTTGATTAAATTACTAATGGAATGGAATAAATTGTAGGATAAACCCTCATAGTTTAATTGTATTCGCTGAGTAAACTTTATGTGTGTGTTAGCTTTGAATGGAACTAAATTGTTTAAATATATATGTATACCTATATTATTGTGGGTAAATACGTAGAGCCATAGTACTTAGTTAAGATTTCCAACCATGTACATATCAATACCAGACCTAGGAAGAAATTCTATATATGATGGGAATCACACACACACACACACACACACACACACACACACACACATACACACACACATATATATAGTAACTATACATAATGTTTCATATCTGCATAAACATCTAAAGATTCACCCCATAAGATTTTCAATGCTACATACATGAGAAAAAATTGAGTACATCTTCGCTCTTTATGATTATGCCAATAGCACAAGATTGTACAGTTCGGTTATTCACAAACAAAATTCTTTCTTTTGATATAAAATAATGCAGAAGAGAAAGTTCAATGAATCAAAGAACAAAGGAACTAAAAATCTGGAAACATACAAATTATATATGCATATACATAATTCTGTGATTTTGAAATTGCACAACTATATGAATAACTAAAGATTTTTTTTTATAAGGATCAAAGTCAACCCAGAAGGGGGTATAGAATATAATTTCATTACGTGAATACATATTACTATCCAAATACAGAGTTATGAGTATAACATATCTAATATACAGAAACAAACGATTTACTGTTATGCAACTTGAAATTTGAATTTCCATCTAGATTGGCTATACATTTAGGAGCAAATAGTACAGTCCTGTGTGATTACATTAACACAAAAGAAAAGGTTTGAAATGGTAAATACACAAAGCATGTCACAGTAAGGGGTTGTCCCTTATGTCTTTCTTAAAAAATGAATTTACAAATAATCCAGCTGTTATAGGAGCCTGGTACAATTTTCCACAATAACCGTATGCTAGCACAAAATCGTTTCATTTGATAGAACCTAGGATAATGATTTTGTGAGAGCACTGTAAAAAGGAACTGTAGTACCTTTTTCACAAGTCGATGTCCTAGAATCCGAAGACTTCAAATGTGTCCAAATCCAGTAAGGAGACCAATAAATTATAATTAGTATTTAGTTGGAAGCAAACATAAATTCAAATATTGAGTATAGTGTAAATTATCAGAGTAAAAATGTTTAAAAAAGACAACACAAATGGATTTCAGACTGCACTTAGCTTGCGGATCTAGGAGAAAATTTCATCTTTCCTCCTTGCATCCATGAGAAAGTCATCCGCAGACCTGAAGGGGTGGAGTGGGAAATGGATTGCTTGATGGGTACCCTCGCAGTTAAACATGGCCCCATCATTAGATTATAGAAATCAAAATTGAATTAATCTTTTGCAGAAAGAAATTAGATAATTAACATCCTAGACAATAATAAATAGTAAAGAATGTACAGTATAAAACATAACCTATAAGATTTCCCAATTGGCCACAGGATAAGGTTTTGATTTGTATCAAAACTATCTTGGAAATAAATACAAGGCAATCATGGACAGAGTCCTCGAAAAAACTAGGTTTTCTTTCCTTGATGGGATTTAAATAAAAAAACGAATAAGACATCGAAATCTGTAGAGTAACAGGCGAGGGAAATTCCTTGGTCATGTTCCAGAGCCCCGAAATAAAGATACACAATATGAGACATTAAATTGTAATCATACTTACATTAATGCATTGTAGAACAAGAAAAGTAACTTTGTTAAAAACATTAGTTACGGATCTAGATAAAACGATTCATTACACATATTAGGAGTAAGGTGTTCACAAAATTAACTATGGGAAGTTTTCTCATGATTCTTAAACCCTCTTACCATGTAATTGTTTGGGATACGATGAGAATATTTCAGGCTGAATGTTATGAGCATATACTCAGGTAAGGAATTACTCTATGCTTACAGTGGGGAGGGTTACAAAATAAATCGTGTCGTGCCATTTCTAAACAAGTTAGAACCTTGACAAGCACGAAGTTGTGCATCCTTAGAGAATTAAATAGATAAAAAAGTTTCAAAGATGTCATTAAACAAAATGCATAGCTACCTGATGTCTTTGTAACCATAATTAAAAAAAAAAACTCAAGAGCACGAAAATCCTAAGGAAACTCCCTTACTCACAGTTGAAAAACCTAGTTATTAAATAGGATAGAAAACCCAAGAACAACCCACGAATGTATATAGTCAAAACCGGATAGATAAGGAGTTATGTCGAAGTAACAAGATCTCTGAAAGGCTCAACAAAGGACTATCCTCCATATTGGGTGTAGAGACACTAAAAACTCAGGGTAAACAACGAAGACATACAGTAATCCATCCTTACGCTTATGATTTAACTAGAGATGTGGGAAACCTAGACCCTTTGACATTTTTAGCCCAGAACTGTCGACGGGTTTGGTACAAAGGAAACGACTGTCACAGAACACAACGGG
>JZKD02S2041250.1:354540-373789 GCA_000966675.3 Picea glauca
AGACATGGTTGCTTGGCATGAGGAAATATTTCCAACTGCAGAATTATTCCACCCATGCAGAAGGAAGAATTGCAATGTATCAACTGAAAGGAAAAGCATCCATGTGGTGGGATCAATTTGTACAGGTGCAGCACATCAGAGAGAAAGAAGTCACTTGGAAGGAATTTGAGAGGTATTTCGAGAAGAAATACCTGACTAAAAGATACTATGACAAAAAGATGGAGTTCTTCGAACTCAAGCTAGGCAACATGACTATTGATGAGTATGAACAAATTTTTCTAGAACTACTGAAGCA
Organism: Picea glauca; assembly: GCA_000966675.3. NCBI lineage: Eukaryota > Viridiplantae > Streptophyta > Pinopsida > Pinales > Pinaceae > Picea > Picea glauca. The sequence goes on from JZKD02S2041250.1 coordinate 354,836, forward strand.
TGTTCCATTCATCAAAGACGAGGCTGTCAATATTCAGAGATATCTGAGTGGACTGCCACCTTCCATGGGTGACGAGATTCAGTATGAAGATCCTAAGTCCATGGAAGAAACCATAGGAAGGGCGAAATGCGTGTATGAACAGAAAGGAGAAAGGCCTATCCTTCGGAAGGCTTGTAATGATCAGAGGAAGTTTAAGAAGGAACAAAAGCAGAAGGGAAACAAGCCTTCTTTTTTCAAAAATAGTCTTCAAGGACAGCCATCATTTAGAGAGTCGAGGATGACTGAAGAGGGAGAAAAAAGGCAGAGACAAATGACCATTCAATGTTGGGGCTCTCAAGGAAACCACAAGTACACGGATTGTCCCCATAAAAATGGCAAAGCCAGAGCTGTCCATACAATTAAACAAGCTAAAACAGTGGAGGACATGGGCAGTAGAATGTCGAGGATATACGTAGCCTTGGACAACAAGAAGGAAGAATTTCAATTGCACATGATTGAAGTGGAAGGTATGATTAACAACCAACCACTGATTATTCTAATTGATTTAGGGGCTAGCCATAGTTATATATATCCTAGGGTGGTGGAAAGTTTGTGTTTAATAAGAAGAAAACATGAAAAGTCTTGGATAGTGAAGTTAGCCACAAGAACCAAAAGGAAGGTCATTGAATTGGTTAAGTCCTGTTCAGTGGACATGAAAGGAGTAAGCACTAAGGATGAATTGAATATTGTGTCTTTAGGCTCTTACAACTGCTTAATTGGGATGGACTAGTTGGACCAGCACCATGCCCTTCTGGACTGCCGTAACAAGAGGTTGACATGCCTGGACGAAGAGGGAAATCAGGTAACAGTCCAAGGAATTCCCAGAGCCGTGGCTGTTAGAGAAATTTCAGCCATGCAACTGAAGAAATATTACAGGAAAGGTTGTCAGTTATTTGCAGCTCGTGTGGGAGAAGCATCTAGTGATGCAGTCTCGAAGATGGAATACCATGAGGTACTCACAGAGTTCAAGGATGTATTTTAGGAGGTACCTAGACTACCTCCGAAGAGGAACATCGATTTTTCTATAAATCTGATGCCAGGAGTAGCTCCAGTTTCGAAAGCTCCATATAGAATGAGTACGCCAGAGCTGAAAGAGTTGCAATTGCAGCTCGAAGATCTACTGAAGAAGGGAAACATTCACCCTAACATGTCACCTTGGGGAGCCACGGTCCTATTCATAAAGAAGAAATATGGGACGTTGAGGTTGTGCATTGATTTCCGATAGTTGAATAAGATAACTGTCAAGAACAAGTATCCTCTGCCAAGGATCGATGATCTTTTTGATCAATTGAAGGATGAAAAAATATTTTCAAAAATAGATCTCTGATCAGGATATCACCAAATGAGAATAAATGAGGAGGACATTAGCAAGACCGCCTTTAAACCAAGCTACATTCATTATGAATTCACAGTGGTGTCGTTTGGACTGTCAAACGCACCTGTTGTTTTCATGTGCTTAATGAATGGTGTGTTTAGGGACTATTTGGACAAGTTTGTCATAGTCGTCCTCGACAATATCTTGGTGTATTCCAAGTCAGAGGAAGAGCATGAGAAACATCTAATAATGGTGCTGCAAGTGTTGAGAGAACACTAGCTATACACCAAGCTGAGCAAGTGCTCATTTTATCAAAGGAAGATTCATTACTTGGGACACATTATATAAGAAGAAGGGATCGTTGTGGATCCTGAAAAGGTGGAGTCCATCCAAGAATGGTCAACGCCAAGGAATGTGGTAGAAGTTAGATATTTTATGGGTCTGGAAGGCTACTACAGAAGGTTTATATCCAGATTCTCAAAGATAGCTCACCCCATAACTTCCTTTCAAAGGAAGGAGAAGAAGTTTCAGTGGATGGAAGAGTGTGAGAGTAGTTTCCAGCGATTGAAGAAACTATTAACCAACGCTCCAATCCCGAAGATTGCAGATCCAAATATGGATTTCGTGGTGTGCACAGATGCATGTAAGGAGGGGCTGGGAGGATTTCTCAGCCAAGAGGGATTTGTAATCTATTATGAATCGTGAAAGCTGAAAGAGCATGAAAGAAATTATGCCACTCACGATTTAGAACTGGCAACGATCGTCCACGCATTAAGGAAATGGAGACATTACCTCATGGGAAGGAGATTCAATTTGAGAATAGACCACAATGGTCTGAAGTATTTATTTGATCAGCCGACTTTAAATGCTAGGAAAATCATATGGCTGGAGTTTGTGTGTGAATACGACTTTGATATCAAGCATATCAAAGGGAAAGAAAATAAGGTGGTTGATGCACTCAATAGAAAAGTGCACGAATTACATGCTATATCCATTATCATGTATAGGACTGACATTAAGGACAAAATTTTGGACGCTGCAAATGTTGATTTGCAGTACAGAGGTCTGGTAGCAAATCTACAACAACGTGAGAGACCACAGACCCAGGGAAGTTACACCTTGGGAATTGATGGCCTACTTCTGTATAAAAACAAAGGGTATGTACCCAATGTCCAAGAGTTGAAGCTGTCAATTCTAAAAGAAATGCATAACTTGGCTTATGTTGGACATCCTGGATATCAGAAGACGGTGGGAGCAGTCAAAAGCCATTATTTTGGGCCGGGTATGAAGAAGGAAATCGCTAAATACATCGCCAGATGTATGGAGTGCCAGAAAGTTAAGGCTGAGCATAGGCACCCAGCAGGGTTGCTGCAACCTTTACCCATTCCTGAGTGGAAATGGGAAGTGGTTACAATGGATGTTATCACAGGTTTGCCCAGAACAAGCAAACATCATGATTCAATCATGGTGGTCGTGGACAAGCTTACAAAAGCTGCCCATTTTATTCCATTGAAAACCACTCACAGGGTAGAAGATGTTGCTTATAGCTTCTTAAAAGAAGTGGCACACTTGCATGGAATTCCTAAGACAATTGTGTCTGATAGGGACCCGAAATTCACCTCGAATTTCTGGAAAGGACTGTTTAAGGGGTTCAGAACGAATCTGAACTTTAGTACAACGTATCATCCTGAGTCTAATGGACAGATAGAGAGGGTGAACAGAGTAATAGAAGACATACTGAGAATGTATGTGATGGATAAACCATCAAGGTGGGAAGACTACCTGCATTTGGTAGAATTCGCCTACAATAATGGGTATCATGCATCATTGAAGATGAGCCCATTCAAAGCACTTTATGGAAGAAAGTGCAACACTCTAGTGAGCTAGGATAATCCAACTCACAGAGAAGTAGTTGGGCTTGAGCTACTCAAAGAGATGGAATACCAAATGATAAGGATTAAACAGAATCTAAAAGATGCCCAGGACAGGTAGAAAAGTTACGCTGATAGTAACATAACCCATAGAGAATTCAAAGTGGGTGACCATATTTTCCTGAAAGTGAAAACTAACAGGAGTTCCCTGAAGCTGGGAAGTTGTGCCAAGTTGGCAGCAAGATTTTGTGGGCCATTTGAGATCCTGGAAAGGATTGGACCAGTTGCATACATGTTTGCATTACCTGCATCTATGACTGTACATAATGTGTTTCATGTTTCACTTCTTAATAGATATATACTTGATGCTAATCATGTTATCAATTGGAACGTGATTCAGGTGGAACCAGAAGGTGTCTTGCAAGTGCATCCTATGCACATATTGGACAGGAAAAGAAAACAGCTCCGGAATGGATCCATTGAGCTTGTAAAGGTCCAATGGACCCGGTATGGTCCCGAGGACGCGACATGGGAGCATGAAGAGTTTATGCGGGCAGAGAACCCACATCTTTTTGAAAATTTTGAAAAAGCTTGCAGAGACAGTGTAAGGTTGCACTGAGGACAATGCAGAAATAAGGGGAGGGGAATTGTAGTGTCCCCAAGACCGAGCCCTTTGTAAATCTGGTTTATGAAATGAATTGTAAATATGTGTTGTAGGCTGGTGATCCAAGTTTGTATAAGCCTGTGGGCTTATGTGATTGGTAGGCTAGAGAGTCTAAGGGTTGTAGGACAAGGGCCTAATTTTCTATCTGTATGTATGCAACACATTAATAAAATATAAACACCGCCACATGCAGACCGACCACGATGAATGAGTGATGGGGTACTGATCTTCCATAGAGTGGGCAAGGAATTAGGGGATGTAAGGTGGGAAGAGGGGCTAAGTGTTGAGCCTAGGGGCTTAAGTCCTTGGCAATAATATTTTATTATTATTCCAAAAAAGGCACGTGGATTATGTTGAATGTGATGTTTTATCCTAAGTTCTTCGGGAAGGACGAGGGACTACCAAATGGGAAGGAATGCATGCTGACGGAATGCATGTAGTTCCATGGGTGACAAATGTCAACCCTGTTGCATGCGAATAAAACGGTCGAGATGAGCCGTGAGAGGGGTTCCTCACCCATTCCATCCGACTTCTTAAGCGTGTACGGAGCTCTGAGCAGTACGATTGACCCGAGCTCTGCAGAGAACCCTTGTGCTTCTCTGTGAGACGAAAAGCCTATGTTTGGCTTTGAAAAACTGTGTATATCCTCTATTCTGAAAGCTGAGAAGCTGGTGCTCATTTCTGAAAAGGCCGGTTTCACCCTCTCCATTATGAATTGTGGAACCTATGTCATTCCCTCCGTGGACTGCTTGTCACATGTCCCCGAGAACCAACACTCTCAGACCTTGCGCCATTGCTAAGCCTATTTGGGAAGCCTGTGTTTGTTTTTCTGGTTGGTAGTTGTGGCCACGCAAAGCTGGACTGCGCGTGGCTTGCTGGCTAGTGCAAGTTGTGATTGAGTCTGTGTATGACCTCTCTCCAGGTGAGGGAGGTGACTGTTGTTGTAAGAGGTAGGTTGTCATGCCTATGAGCAATTCTCTCCAGGTGAGAGAGTTTGTTGGGAAGTGGTTTCTTCCAGAGAGCGTCCGGCACCAGCTTCGGGCTCTGAGACTTCCTGATCCAGTCTGTTGCCGAGACCCAAAGAGGGAGGTTAGCACCGATGGACTGTGCTTGTAAAGGTTTATACTCCCGGGTGGAACAAGCATGTGGGGAATGAGAGTCTGGTAGTAGTGGGAGTAAGATGGCATCTTGGGAAGAATCCTTCCGGTTTTTCTATGTTGTTTTCCCTGTAACCTCAGCCTATCCTAGGATTCCTTGCCTTGGGGTGGAGCTTAGTTCCAGCTTTTGGGTGACCCAATGCTAAGATGATGAGTAGTGCAGTCTAAGGCTGGGAGGTTCGTGGAAGGCCTGCACGTGGTTGGTGGAATCTACCACTGTTTCAAAGATAAGTATCAGATGATGTTTATTCATGTATTCCGCCGTGTATATCAATTTAATGTTAATGCTATTGATTGTTGATTATAGCAGTAAATATTATGTTTACTCTGAGTTTAATTGACTTTCTTGATTAAATGCATGTTATTACTATAATGCTAGTATGAGCTATGTACAAAGTGGTGTTATAGTTTTATTTAAGAGTGATTAAAGCTTGGTAACAGTAAAAGGTGCGTTACACTCCAAAACGGTACCAGAATGGGAAAAATCCAGAAACACTAGCGCTTGGCACAGTCCCTGCAAAGAATTAAGGAGAACATGTAGTCAGGGATCGCAATAGAGTTGCGCTGGGTATGAAGGTCAGCTAATGGTCTAGCTGACAGAATAGCTAAGGAAGGTGCAGATGGAGTAGGACCAGAACTGGACACAATATGGAGTAACATACCAAGTGGTCAATTATGAACTGACTGCACTCAAATAACAGGAAAGAACTACGATGGAAGCCAAAGGACGGACGATCAATACAATATTGAAGGTGTAGAAGAACTCTAAAGGCACGTAGGACCCCGCCAGTATTTGAAAGGCCAACATGCCAATGCTAATTCCAATATAGACCCAAGTCACACCATAAGAGGAGATACTATACGACGACACTATCACTAGAAAGGAGTACAGGGACCGCTCATGGGAGTAAAAGAGGGATATCTAGCAGGAGGAAAAGTACACAGAAAAAAAAGATTGGCCATGGACAGAGTTGAGTATGCATCGCCTTTACACTGGTATGGGGGGAGGAAGTGATTGGCATACAATGTGAAAAACAGGGGAGAGGTGCAGGGATGATAGTAGGGTTCCCAAGAACACACGATCCAAATCAATGTGACAGAACTTGAAAGGACACCTCTATGGGAGATCAATTATTCCCAGGGGAAACCAGCAGCTGGGGAAACCCAATAAAGGAAACATCATTAGAGGAAACCACAGATCAGAGAGAAGAAATTATAGAGACCAGACTAAGCACCAAGAAGGAATGGGAATAAGTGGAGGAAAAACTCAAGACGAGTACCACCCCAAACAAGCAGAGATGGAAATATGGAAGAAGACCTGGAGCAAGAGAGGCCCCCAGGTGGAGGCTCATCCAACAAGTTCCCGGAAGATCATGAAGGTGGAACAGGCGGCTCGAGAGGCCAAGGAAACCTTCCTCAAGCAGGTCGACCCCAAGGAAAAAGTAGTCATAGACATATGGGAAAGAGAAGTCAACAACCAGTGCCAAGGAAAGGAATGGGAGGAACTCATTCAAGAATCCGACAGGAATAAGGACCCGAGGACCACTCAACTAAGAATGACCCTCTACCAAAAAACGATGGAAGAAGCCTGGTGCACTAAACTGCTGATAGGAAAGTTGAAATATGACAGAAAGAGTCCATCAAGGAAGCAATTAGGGGAAATAAGAAGGAGCTCACCGAAATCATGAACCGACTCAGCAACTAGGAGACTCTTGCCAGAGGAATAGTGGAGGATCAGAGGAGTCAAAACGAAAAACTGGAGTGACTAGTAGGACAATTTAACATCTATCTCCTCTATGTCCACCATTTGGACATAACTGCAGAGGAGAAGAACTCCAACTAATATCAGAAGGACATGCATGGTAGAGAAGAAAGAGAAAAAATCAGCAAATAAGGAAGGAGACGAAATCCAGCCAATCATCCTGAACTAGCACAACATCAACCACAATTTTTATGCACTACTTATTTTTATTTGTTACTGAATATGCTAAGTTATGTTTTTTTGCAAGCTGGCTTAAGAGGACTGGGTCGGTTTCCCAGGGTGGTGGACCAACTCCCTCGTCTTTGTTGACAATGCGTCTATGAGGGACCTGATCTGGTTTCCTTTTTGGTAGATCTGGGGATCCCTCCCAGTTTTTTACCTTTGTATTATAGTTTTACGGAAATATAGAATCTCAACTCACTTACAAAAAAAAAACTAGTTCACTCTTTCAATAATTACAAAGTCTCTATTAATGGTGTCTTGTTTATGTTAGTAACATTATAAAAGGAAATTGTGATGGAATTGTTAATTTAGTAATATATCCTATTCATAATACTAACGATTAAACATTTCTTTAAAATATAAAATATTTTTGTTCTTACCAAACGAAATATTGTTGACTAAATATTATGACATGATTAATTTAAGAATGTAATGTTAATACTATTAACAATGTTAGTGTTACTGACATGGCATTCAAATATTTTTTTATAAAATAAAATTAATTGACTTTGATTTTAAAAAGAAACAAGTTATCAAGTTATCATTTTTGAAATAATAAACTTTGTTTTCATTATAATATACATATATTGATATTTATGTTTATATAACATTATAATAATATAGATATCATTATAATAATATAAATATATATATTATATAAAACCATTCTAATCCAAAATTACTTTCACCAACATCTACATTATTAATAATAGTATAGAATAATAAAAATATATATATAGGAATATGTGTTTCCTCCTAAGAGGTCACAAGTTCAAATCCAGTGGGGGGTAGGGTATGTATACCTTTGTAGACTTTACCAGTCAAATCGTTGGGCGGACGGGGTCCCTTGTCCCTCAAACAAGCGGGTCTCATACACCAATTTTCTGTCTGGCTTGACCGTGACCTTAAAAATAGATTATTATTATTATTATTATTATAAAATAATGATACTGAAGTATAATTAAAAATATATTTACATAATATTATTTTTTTTTGACCGCAACTGAGGATAGATTAATAAAAGTCCGGAAAATCAGCTTCCGGGGGCTGTGCTACACTGGGAGATTCCCTGGACAAGACAGAATGCTCTGTCATGAGTGGCAGAATCCAATGATGGTCAAGGCACACAAAAACTGGAGTCCATCTGATACAACGACTTGCCCACACTGATACAGTAGTGCGTGGGGAGAAAAATGCATTCGAAGGGTAGGAGCATGGTTGTAGTCCAGAAATTTACACCAACGGGTCCTGGAGGAGCTAGCAAACAGATTTACAGAGAAGTAAAGTTTTGCGGTGAACCGGTTGCCTTTTGATGCCTAGGTTTGAGTGGATCTTCTTGACACTGAACTCCAGAGAAGCATTTCTTTTCCCTTGGTCTCAATCTGTGTTCGCAGTATCTTTGAATTGGGAGGATACGCTCTCATTGAATTTGACCTGTTCCTCTAAAGAAGATACAAATTCTTCTCAGAGATTACAGAGAACCTTGTTGACGGATCCCAATCTTTCCCCATCTGAGCTAGAGGAGGTAGCCTGGTAAGAGCTCTTCTCCTTGAAATAAGTCTGGAGCTTTCCCAACGATTGTTCCAGTTCACACGGCTGTTCTTCCAGGGAGGCCTCCTTCGAGGAGAGAGAATCCAAATTGGCCAGCAGTCCGGAGGGGTAGTTGAAGGAGCACAGCCCAGTAGATGAGAATGACTCGCCTGAGGAGAAGATCTAACATCTTGGCCTAATAGAGGCCCGATCACAAGAGCATCGGCATTTGCTGAGATTTGGTTTTGAAGCTTTTCATTCTCAACTTGGTTGGAAGCAACTTGTTCTTCTAAACTTGTGTTTTTCTTTTGTAGCTGTAAGAGTCTTTCTTTGATAACGGAAATCTCCCCCCCAAGAGAATCACTTTCTTTGCAGGCGTTTTGAAGGTCATCGTTCAACTTTCCATTGTCGTACTACAAGGTTTGGAGAGAGTTCTGTCACATAAGTTTACCTTCCTCTTTCACTTGAGCCATTTGCTGTGTATTTAATCTAAGCTCTCTGCACTCTTCTTCCAATTTTTGGGCATGGTAAATTGGGTCAGTAATGTCTGTTTTAAGCATTGCATTCTCTTCCTGTAATAAACCATCATCTCCATCAAGTTTATTCCAAAGAGTCACGAGGCTAAGTATGGGGCAACGATCAGTGGAACATTGAAGGCATATATTTCAAAGTCCAAGATCAAGCCTGCCAAAGTCACGGGATATTACAGATTGAGTCAATCCCATTGACAGAAATAGTGCTTCTGCTCAGTAGCGAAGCATGGCTGGCCTCGTGATCAGATTTCTTGTGAAGATGTCGAAGCACATGGAAGAATCTTATAGTTTGAAACTTTCCAGCTAGGATCATTATTTTCTGGTAGATCTGATTCATTTGGAGGCTGGAGGGACTAGACTTCGTGCGCATGGCCTGCACCACCAGTTTGTAATCCCCAAAGATTGAGATGGTTTGAATGTTTAGACTGAGTGCTTGCCAGAGACCCTGCCACAGAGCATAAAATTCAGCAAAGTTATTAGATTGAACGCCCAACTCCCAGGAAAAGGTGGATCGAGTGGAGCCTGAGGACATCAGGATCACTCCTCCTCCACCCGAAGAACACGGGTTTCCCTTAGAGGCTCCATCGAAAAACAAACAATGAGTCTCCTGCGTGAGTCTCCAATTTATAATGTCCTCTTCATTCATTTGAATTTCCCAAACAACTAGAGCTGGAGACCTGGCAGAGGGTGGTGCTTGAGCATTTGTGGTTAGGGCTGTAAGACAGGTTGTTTCCCTGTCATCTAACGACTGATCATTCCAAAGAGAAGGTTTGTAATACAGGGTCTCTCCAAGGAGAACTTTGGATTTCATTGCCAACTTTGAGGGAGGGCTCTCCACACTTCTGAAAAGGAAATGGTTCCTTTCAAGCCATAGTTTCCAGAAAACAAATTTAGGGAGCAACATCCAGACTATTTTGAGCAGTTCCTTTTTGGCAAGATGGAAGGGAGAGGATTCGGCCCAATTGGAAAGGAGATTAGCAGTAAAAGTGGGCATAACAAAGCTGGGAAGATTCGTGGGAAGGACTTCTTTCCAAACCTCTCTTGAGAAGGGAAAGGAAAGTAGTAAGTGGTCAATGTTTTCTTCATAATTGTTACACAGGGAACATCTTGAGGGGCCTTCCAGGCCTCTTTTCCTCAATTTCTCTGCAGTGAGGATACTCCTGTGCGCTATATTCCAACAAAAAAATCCACTTTGGGATGGACAAAGTGGACCAGACATACTTCCAGTGGATAGGGTTTGGGGCAGCATGAGGGACCACCATTAAAGATTGATAGCCTTCTGTTGTAGTGAAACTTCCTGATTTTGTGCCCCAACCTCTCTTATCCCCGACAGCTTGTTTCAGTGGGGATTTTCCCTGCAGAAGATTGGACAGAAGCTTTGCCTCCTCATCAAGCCTGGGGGGATGGCCTCTTAAATTCCAATCAGACCAATTGTTTTCATTATCCCAGGTAGAGAGGTCCCAAAGGGTGAAGACATGTTGCTCTTGAAGCCACTTCTTTATGTTCTGTATTCCAAGATTTTTCCCCAAAGGCTCTTCCCCAAGGATTGAGTCTTCCCATACTTTGATTCTTTTCCCATTACCAGGGATCCAGTACAATAAAGATCTGAATTGATCCAGGGCTTTGAGACAGAGTTTAAAAATAGGGGATCCCTTTTTAATGGGAGGATTTTTATCTAAGCACCGTTGTCTCTGCCCTGTGAAGTATTTTTTCCACAATACCTTCTTGCTCCGGCTAGATCTTCCGGATACCAGTTGTCAAAGGAGTTTGGATCCCGTGGCTAAATTCTGAGCATGAATACTTCTAACTTGGAGGCCTCCTTTGCTGTAAGGTATTTGGATTTTGTCCCAACTGACAAGATGTATCTTTTTCAGGTTTCCTCTCCCTCCTTCCCACAGAATTTTTTTGAAGAGACTTTCAATCTTGCCGATGACTGTAATGGGGGATAGAAGAATAGATGATTCATAAATAGGGATACTATAAAGAACAGATTTCAGCAAAACTAATTTTCCTGCTAGTGTAAGCCAACCGACACCCCACTTCTGAATCTTTTCTTTTAACTTGTCAACGATGGGATTCCAATTCGCTGAGTTGATGGCAGATTTAAAGATCGGGACACCCAGGTAGGTGAATGAGTCCCAATTCTACGAGCATTCCATTTCCATAACTCTAGATATTCTTCCAATTTCTGTTCCAGGGCAGTTCCAGCAATAAATTTTTCTTTTTTGCACGTTGATCTTGCTTCCTGAAACCTGAATGTAGATTTCTAGCTCCTTCTTGAAGCTCCTTGCAGAATGGAATCCGACGCCTCCCAACAGCAGAGTATCATCTAAAAATTGGGCATGATTTATGTCCTTTACATTTGGCGCCATGCGAAGACCAGGGAGGGAAAGATCTTGCTGACAGTTGTTTAGCTGGAAGCTGAGCACAGAGGCCTGAATGGCATAGAGGAGCAGAGATAGGGGGCACCCCTGTCGCAGCCCTCTCGAGGCCTGGAATAAGTTTGTCGATATCCCATTGACCAAAGGGGCTATCCAAGGGGAACATATGCATCCTTTAATCCAACCAATGAGCTCAGGGGAAAACCCAAAATTCTCCATCACCATGAAGAGATAGTCATGTCTTACTCTATCAAATGCATTGGGGAGATCTAGTTTCACAACCATTCCTTTCTCTTTCTGGTGGATGCTGGAATGGATTGCTTCTTGAACAAGAATGACATTGTCTAGGATTTTTCTTCCCTTTAGGAAACCTCCTTGATTTTCGGGAATGATCCTCGGCAGAATTGTTTTGATCCTATTGGCTATAATCTTTGTGACCAGCTTGTATCCTGTGTTTTAGAGGGAGATGGGTCTGAACCTAGAGAAATTAGAGGCCCCTTGCTCCTTCGGGATCAAGGCCAAGAAAGAGGAGTTTTTGCTCCCTCCCAACTTGTGGTGGCTTTGAGAATTCCTTACCATCTAGAGAAGATCATATTTGATTATATCCCAACAGTTGGAATAAAATCTGGCTGTGAATCCATCTGGGCCAGGGGCGCTGTCTAGGTTCATATGGGACAGAGCAGATTTGAGTTCTTTCATAGTAATAGGAGCTGCGAGAGATTCATTATCAGAGGCTTGAATCACTTTGGGAATTAGCGAGAGGGGGTAAGCATGAGGGTCTAAGGATTCAACAGGGGGAGCTGTATAAAGGTCTTGGAAGTGGGAAAAGGCAGCCTGTTTAATGCCTTCAAAATCCTTCACCAGATTGTCTTGATGGAAGATTTCCTTCACTGTTTTGAAATTTTTTCTAGCTTCAGCTTGTTTGTGAAAATAAGAGGTGTTTTTGTCACCACTCGCTAACCAAAGGCTTCTAGAATTTTGACGCCAATACTCTTCTTCAACTCTGCAAGCTTTGTAAAAGGCTTTCTGGCAGTTACTTTCTTTCCGGGAAATTATTTCAGTGATGGGAACAGATTCCATGAGGGTTTGGTGGTTTTCCAAGGCAGCTTGAGCATCTTTCCTACAAGAGACCGGGGAGGAATGAAGCTTGGCCCAGTTCTTAAGATCAAGTTTTAGTCTTCAAAGATTTTCTTCCCAAATAAAGGAGGGGTTTCCAGTAACCTTTTTACTCCAAGAGCTAGTGACAATGTGACTAAAGCCATCTTGATGGACCCACAGGGGACTAAACCTAAAGGGGATGGGCCCCAGGTTTTCGTCAACGGAGAGATCAAGGAGGATAGGATTGTGGTCGGAGACACAATTGGGAAGGACTTTGGACGAGCCATGTAGCCCCAAGGTGAGGAAGGAGGAGTGGACTAGAAACCTGTCTAGACAAGCCGCGATGTCCCCCGGCCCTAGCCTTTTATTAGTCCAGGTATAGTTACCATTGGAGGGTTTAATGTCAACAAGATCCCATCCTAAGATGGTGTCTTCAACCCATTCCCGAGAGGGATCTTGGACAATGGAGCCCCCTTTTTTCTCATTTGCGTCTAGGGTGACATTTAGATCCCCTGCAATGATTATATTTTCAGGCCTGTGGAGGTTTAGGAACGCTTCAATTGAGTTCCAACAATCTTTTTTTTAAGCTAACAAAATAGGAACATAGAGGTTGAACAAACTTACTTGGTGGCCCGAAACTTTGTGAGTGAGTTTGGTGTAGATCCAATGAATAGTACTGTGGACAGCAAGCAGCTCAAATATCGAGGAGTCCCAGAAGGTGTCTAGACCTCCTAATGCCCCCTGGCGCTGACAACTTCCCCAGAATTTTTTTTCCAGAATGAGTTTCCTGCATGGAGGGCAGAGTCATCCTCCATTTTTGTCTCCTAAACTAGCAGGATCTCGGGCTTGTTGATTCTTACTAAGTCTCTCATTGCTTCGAATTTCTGTGGGTTGCCTAGACCTCTGCAGTTCCAGGAGATGTACCACATTATTTACTTTTAGAGGGGACGACTCCTTTAGAGGCCTGGCCTTGCTTGGATCTTGTATTCATCATGCCTTTAAGAGTTTGTTGGGAGCCTTGCAAAATATCTGCGTAAGAGAATTCTTCCCTTTTCTTTTTATCTGGTTTCTGGCCCCTTGGGTTCTTGACTGGGGTTGCATGCAGGCTCCCAGACTTAGTGGATCCTTCATCAGTGTCTCCTCCTGGGTCAGAGTCCTCTTCCACTTCTCCGCGAGTAGGAGAGCTTCCAGATAAAGGATTTGCCGGTTATGGTTGGATTTCCCCTGGCTCCAACGGGGTGGCACCATGGGTGTCTTGCGTCTCAACAAGGATACCGAGATCAGGGGGAGTGGATTCCCGAATGATAATAACTGGAGTGGCTTCTTGAGCATTCACCACCAAGGAACTTTCTCCTAGGGCCGCGGTGACTGGCTGTTGAATCATAACTTGAGATTGGGCGGGTTCTTTCAATGGGGCTTTAGGATCTGATTTATGTGCATTGCTTGGTGCTCTTTTCTCATTTGGCTTGGAGGAGGCCTTTCCTCTTTTGACCCTCTGCCATCCCTCGCCTTCTTCTTCTAGATGGGATTTTGGGCAATTATGCTGGAAGTGGCCATGTTCATGGCAGAGCCGACACTTAAAAGGAAGTTGTTCATAATCGACTTTCTGGAAATGAGACCAAGAGCCTACAGAGAGTTTGATGACTTCTGGCAGACCTGCCTCTAGATCAACTTCAACACAAATCCTCGCGTAGGAGTACTTCCCTTTATTCTCTGCTTTGTCAATGAAAGGTCCTAGGGTATTCCCTATTTTTTCTAGGGCTTGAATATTTCAGCAATGGATCGGAAGATTAGGGAGTCTTACCTAGACTGGTACCTCTTTGGGTACATCAACTGTTGGATCAAAGTCCGGAGACCACCGGTTTAGATAGAGACCTTGGGTGCCCATAAAATAGGGGCCACTTCAGAAGATGAGATCGCGATCTTCTTTTGAGATAAATTCGAAGACGAAGAATCCTCTTCCCACCGGGTAGCAGGTGACACTGTGCTTCAGATGGGGCCTCCAGTTACGCTGAATCCAGTTATTCGTGGTTTTGGCAGAGGGCCATAGCCCCATGAATTGGCAAACCAAACCTCTTTCAGCGAGATCCAGGGCGATTTTAATGGAGTGCTCCTCTGGCAGTTCGATTTCTGGTATTGTGTTAAGTTTCTTGACGAATTTCGGGGCCTCTTTGGCCATCGGTTTCTTCCCAGACGACGCTAACAGCCTTCTAAACGCCGCTTTGGCAGAGATCGGGAAGGAGGGAGGGGGATTCCCTCCCCCTGGCGTGGCCATGGAGGCGGCCTGGAGCTGCGCAGCAGGGAGCAAACCCTAGAGGAGGGCAGCGATACACTACGCGATCGATCTATTTGCAGGAGAGTTGTTGATAAGCCAAGAGATTACAAATATAAAAATCTCCAATCTATATTTACATAATATTATTATACTATATGTTGAACTCTATTTAATAATCAATATATAAAATGATATTTCATTTTAAAAAATAACCAAAAAATTTCATACAATTATATATAATACTATTGTATATTGAACTATATTTAATAATTAATATATAAAATTAATATTTCCTTTTAAAAATCAGCCAAAACCTTTCACGCAATTATACATACATAATATGTTGACTATAATTAATAATATATATTTAAAAATTAAAGATACCATTCAAACTCAAATAGAGGATATATTCTTAGGGTTCAAGAGTGAATTGCAGACAATGAAGGATAGAATTCAAGAAATGGAAAAACATAAACAATCAACCCAAGAAGGAAGGGTTGAATAAAATCACAACTTGAGAGATAGGATTAAAGAGATAGAAGAAAAACTAACTAACAATTTGACCCTCAGTAATATGGAAAACAAATTGGATATCAAATCCATCAAAGAGGAAATGAATAAGCTAATCGAATTGGACCATGAGCATAACAAAAGAGCCTTGAACCTAATAATTTTTGGTATAAAAGAACAACAAGAGGAGGATATGCTAGCAATAGTAAAAGAATAATTAAAAAATAAATCACAAATTGATACAACTTACCCCATAGAAGAAAAGAGGCTAGGAAAAATAATTGATCACAAATATACGTTGATTTGTGTCAAAGTAAGTTGTAATGACCATAAATATATCATACTTAGTAAATATCCGAGCTTAAGAGGGTCAGGAATATTTATAACCGAAGACCTCATTCCCGAAGACCAAGTTGAATTAAGTAAGGACGTTCAAAAGGTAAAAGAAGCCAGGAAAGAAGGAAAATGGGCAATAATTAGAAATCAAAAATCTATTGTTAGGGATAGAGACCAGAAGGATAATAATAAATAGGAATTTGGGACACTTTGGATCCTTTTTTGGAATTGGCATGGCTTTCCATGGCACAAAGGTCATATGATAAGTTGGATCCCGAGTGATATTGATATTATCTGTCTAGCTGAAACTTGGGAGCATGAGGAGTCTAAGGTCCCTAACATGGAAGGATTTGTCTTGTGGTCAGCATGGAACAAAAAATCCCACTGTAGAGGGATATGAGGCATAGCTTGTTATATTAGAAAAAACATTTCTCCTAACATTCAACTTCATAAGATTGACCCTCTTAATCAATACATTTGGATAGAAATTTCAGACACCAATGCTAAGAAGATGTATATAGCAATTTGTTAGTTTTCACCTATTAATTCTATTTTTTATAAGAAAAATAATCTAGATAAAAATTGTCCTATAATAATTTAGAACAAGATATTTATAATTTGAAAAATGAAGGTAATATCCTCCTTCTAAGAGACTTTAATGATAGGACTGCAACTAAACAAGCTATTCTTTTAAGTGATGACTCCAACCATATTCCTTTATGGCTATATGAGGACCTTGTTTTATCTAATAGCTACAAAAGAAACTCTGAAGACCTAATTGAGAATTTGTTTGGTATTGAGTTGGTCAAGATTTGCATCTCTCAAGACCTAATAATTTGCAATGGAGTAATGAAGTGGCTGAACTCCAACCAAATGACCTGTATTCATTGGCTAGGTAGCAGTGTTGTAGATTATGTGATATCTAATATCCTCGTTTCCAACCAAATAACAACTTTTGAACTTTTAAATGACCATGAGCCTGACTCTGATCATAAATCTTTAACCCTAAGTCTAAAACTTTCCATGCATAGAAGCACCATTGAAGAGAATTCTGATAATCAAAGGAATTTGTGCTTTGACAAAAGTAAAGTTGACATTTTCTTAAAGGATTTAATTAGTAAATTAAACCTCCTAACTTATAAGGACAACATTGAATAACTCTATCATAATTTTACAATTACCCTTTCCACTTCTATTAACAAGCTCTCTTTCGAGGTGTCCCATAAAAAGAATAATAGAACAACCAACCCTTGGTATGATAAAGAATGTAAAATTGCTATGAAATCCATTAGGGATGCTTCTAATGAGCCCTTAAAGATCGATAATATCAATACGTGCAAATCCCTAATTAAAAGGAAAAAAAAAACACTATATCAATAAAAGGCAAGAGAAACTTTCACAACTATACAAGTTGGATCCTAAGAAGTCTTGGAGCCAAATTCTAAAACTCAGTACAAAAGAAAATAATAGGATTCCCTTAACGGACTGGAATTCCTACCTTAAAAGTCTTTACAAGTTCCCTGACGACATGGAAACCATTCCTATTGTCCCTAAAAAGGAAGACGTTTTTTCTTTAGATGACATAGATTTCGGGGTTAAGCGGCTCGCAAATGGGAAAGATAAGGACATTGAAGGCTACCAAGCTGAAATTTTTAAAATCGGAGGGCCAATCCTTATCCCTCACATACACAATCTCTTCAATTTAGCAGTCAAGCAGGGCTTCCCTAAATCCTGGACACAAAACCTCATTGTTCCTATTTTTAAAAATGGGGATAAATACATTCCCTCTAATTATAGGACCATTATGATTAGCTCGATTTTAGCCAAGCTTTATGGAATTATTTTAGAAAAGAAGATTAACATTTCTCTAGAAAGTCACGGTAAAAGAGCTAAAGTCCAGACCGGGTTTAGGAGATATCATTCAACTATGGACCATCTTGTTATCTTTAGGATCATTGCAGATGAGTTCCGAAATACTAAAACCATTTTTTTTTTTTTTTTGTGGACTTTAGAAAAGCTTTTGACATGGTTCATAGGAAAAACCTTTGGAATAGGTTGGAAGAGATAAAAGTGCCTCTCGATTTGAGGGTTGCTGTAATAAGGATGTATGAGAATGTTATTGCTTAGTTTAAAAACACTGAGGGCTGGTCAAAAGATATTAACTGCTATATTGGAGTCAAACAAGGTTGTCGCTTGTCCCCTACCCTTTTTGGCATATACATTGATAAGTTAGAAGAATGCTTGAAAAAAATAGGTTGTGTCAACTCTACTCTCACTGGTATAGTCATCAATCTTCTTCCTTATGCCGATGATATCATTCTTATGGAAAAGAGTCCCCACGATCTTGAAAACCAACTAAGAATCCTCAAGGATTTTTGATCCAATATGGGTATGACTATTAATACTGATAAGACTAAGGTCATGATTATTAAATCCAATAAGATCCCTTATGATACCTTTGTATATGACAACAACAACTTGGAGGAAGTGAATTCATACAAATATCTTGGAATCGATATTCACCACAAGCTCAATTGGAATTATAGCATTGAGAAAAGGATTACTAGGGGATGGAAAGCTTATTATGGGCTTGAAAACAATCGTTAATAAGTTGATCTTTGGAGTTGGGATAAGAAGAAACTCATGTTTGAGACTCTTGTTACACCTGTTATTCTATATGAATGTGAAGTCTGGGGCTGTAGTATCTCTCATGAATCCTGGAGAAAGAGAGAGAAAATACGAATTTTTTTTATAACCTATAATCTCAAAATTAAAGGAAATATGCCATATCCCATCCTCCTCGTAGAAACAAGCCTCTCCCCAATTGAGAGCATGGCTATGACTAGATACCTAATGTACACGAGGCTACCTAAAATTGCTTCAAAATCAAGTCATAACCACCATCGATTCAAGCGAGGATGGCATAAAGATGCCCGGTCTTGGTTAAACTATTAGGGAATCATGGAATAAACCATTTTGCAGAATAAATATACTATTAAAAAAAACATCAAATCAAAATTTAAGGAAAAAATGTGGTGTGATAAAGAGTTAGAGGAAAAAAAAAAATTAATGTATTATAAAGATGTAATCAACCATAATCTAGAAGATCAAAATTATCTATCTATTTTTCCAAGTGTAAAGAAAACAATAAGCATTGCTAAGATAAGAACAAATTCTCACGAGCTCCATAGTGAAACTAGGCGTTGGTCAATTCCTAAAACGCCATGGGATGAAAGAGTGTGTCACCTTTGTGACACTAAG
>JZKD02S2041250.1:373799-414411 GCA_000966675.3 Picea glauca
TTAATTTTAGGCATTCATTGATTATCTGTTAAAGGCGTATATGTTAATAGTGCTTAAATTGGATGCAATGATAGTAATTGTTAATTAGACATATTAATATTGGTTAAGGCCGCAAGGCCGCAATTCTAATAATTGTTTTATTACCTTGGTATTAATCGCTTAATTCGCAATGATAAGGTTGTAATATTTGCCAGAGCAATGATGATGCATGGAATATAATATTTGTAATTTCCATGATAATTATTTGTTAATTTACAGTCATAAGGTTGCATTAGTTTGCCGGGGAATTGATGATGTGTGATTCACAATTTTAATAGTTGTTAATTGTCATGTTATTACTTGTTAATTTGCAATGATAAGGTTGTTTATTTGCCCTGACATTACTGGTTGATCGCCATAATAAGGGTCGTTCTATTTTGCAAAATCCATGATGATGGGGTGAGTCGCAATGTTATTAATTGTTTAACTGAATCGAAGGTGGGAGTCGGGATGATGTCTAAGACTGCTAGGTTTTATTCGTCAAATTAAACGCTAATCCTCACCTTCTCAGTACTTCATTTACATGTTTTTGTCCATTTTTATTTTCATAAACCCATTGTTAAATGTATGTTTGATTTGGTGATTGTTTGAATCCAATTTATGGAAAGGCATATTATTCTTAATATTTTTCTTCACTGATATATAATGCGTAAATACAATAAAATCAATTTAAAGGTGAATCATCTTATTCCCTATAAAATATGCCACAAATATTAATATTATAATTCCACTTGCATCAATTCGTTCAACCTGTTGAGAGGTTACGATTATAAATCAATGGATTATTTGGAAAGGTGATAAGTCTACCAGTAATATTCATGTATGTCTTTTGTTTGTTCACGGGTTAGGTTCGATCACTACCTCAAGATGCTTCTATGGCTCTAGGTTAGGCCCTCATAAGAATTGAATCTTGTCAAAGGGTGAAAAACTCTTTGCTTTTCACCATTGGATCCAACTCCTTTGAATCCCTTAACACTCATGTTATTAAATACCTTATACATATTAAACATATCTCATGAAATAAATTTTATCAACAATATTTAATTATCCATATTATAGATGAATTATATCAAAGATATCTAAAAATTGACTAATAAATTTTTGTTAAAGTCATAAGTTTCATGCTTGATCTTGTTAGATATTCACCACAAATTTATATTTGACAGCTACGATTTTCTTCTTCATCTCATCACCAATGACACCACCATCTTTAGTTTTAGATTGTGTTTCAACTGCAGTAGTTTGATTTTTATGTATGGGTAATTGTTATAATAATAGTTGAGTTTTATGTATAGGCAATTGTTATAATAATAGCCACAAGCAAGGAAACGTAGTGAGTAGGGAAATAAAATTGGTTATATGGAGAAGCGACGCTCAAGGGTGATGCGTTGGATAAGGGAGCTACAGGATGAGGAACATGAGGACTTGATAAACCTAGTAAACTCAGTGCATGTTAGATTGAACAATGCTTTTTCCCAATGGAAAACTATGATGGAGTCGTTATAGAATAAAGGCAGGGGTTCTATCACTTGCATGATGAGGTCATCCACTCTGAATTTGTGGAGCTACGTTCCAGACGAGTCCCTCCAGCTCCGTCAGTCTCAAGCTTGGCCATTTCGCATGTTGCGTCTCTTCGGATCCTCCCAGACAGGTGCCTGACCTAAATTTGTAGCCTGTTTTTACTACTACACAGGTATTATCTAGACTCTTTGAATAACTTTTTTTTTTTCCAATTTTACTAAATAAAAATTTATGAAATAAAAATATATGATTCAAAATAACTAATTATATATTTTAAATAAAATATGAAAGTTTATTCAAAATTTAAAAACCAAAAATAACTTTAAACGAGAAATTAAGATTACAATAAAGATTTGTTATTAACATATGAAATTGTTGAAGATTATAATAAGAACTAATATGAAATAAAAATATATATGATATAAAATAATTAATTAAATATTTTAAATGAAAGAGTATTCTAAATTTAAAAAGAAAAAGAATGAAAAGAGTTAAAACTCTAGTTTGATTAAAGAAAATCAGATGTTTTGTTTTATGAGAATGCTTTGCAATGGTATATTTGAAAAATTAATGATGAAAGCTATAGAGAGTAAATTCTTCAACTAGGTTACATACATTGGTCAAAAGGACTTATTTTTCTAGATATGATTAAAAAAGACATATTGTTAATATTTTAGTAACATATTTTAGAAATATATTATAATAAAGTATTTTTATAACAGTGAAAATTTAATCTTTTGGTATGGATAATTTTAAGGATGGAAATTTATATTAAAATATAGAAATCTCATATAATTTTCTAATATTTAATATGTAAAATGTAAAATGTTTGGTAACACTTTTGTAAAAATATTCAAATTTTTTATTATTTTATATAGATTTTATAAAAAAAATTGGGATTTTTAAGGTAAAATAATTTTATTCTATGGAATTTGGGCTTATTTTTTTTAGAAAAAATGGAAATTGGTGAAACGTTTTTGAGAAAAACTATTTAAAATTAACACATTTACAAAATTTAACCCCTAAAACCATCTATAAAAGGTGGGGTGGATGTTGTGCTAGTAATTCTAGTCTTATTTCATATTTCACTTTCACAAAGGAGAAATCATGCATCATATAGGGACATTTATTTCCTAGAAGTACATGAAGAATAATCCTCAAAAGGATCTTAGGACAATTTGACATTTATTTCCTATATTAGAAGTACATGAAGAATAATCCTCAAAAGGATCTTAGGACAATTTGCAGTTATGAAGAAGTCATGAGTGTTAATGGCTATGGGTTCATTTCACTTAAGCTATATCTGTCCGTGAGGAAATTCAAGCCGTCATAGTTTTATGCTAAGTCTGTTTCTCAGGAAATTCAAGCAGTTTACCTGCTCTGGGGAACATGTCAAGATAATTGAGGCCACCCAAAGCAATGAGGAGGTTGATGCTTAGGTATTTATTTATAAAAAAATTATAATTATATTTAAAATCTTTATTTATATTAAATCATATTATCTTTTTAATTCATGTTTTTATTAATTAATTAAAAATATAATTGAAACACAAAGAAGGTTGAAGATGAAAAACACTAAGAAGGTTGAAGATGAAAAACATTTTTTCTTATATTGTCCATCCTATACCCATATTAGATCTCGTTTTCAAAATATTGATCACACTACCAACCTTCCTAACCTCTTAACTCAACAAAAGTATGGTAATCTTGGAAAGCTTCTCTTAAT
Organism: Picea glauca; assembly: GCA_000966675.3. Classification (NCBI taxonomy): domain Eukaryota; kingdom Viridiplantae; phylum Streptophyta; class Pinopsida; order Pinales; family Pinaceae; genus Picea; species Picea glauca. The sequence goes on from JZKD02S2041250.1 coordinate 377,086, forward strand.
GTTTTCAAGCACATAAACAAAATTCTAAAAAATCACAAGTAATCACTTACCCTCTTAAGGTCCAATAGACCAATTAAGTCTTAGTGGATGTTAATAATCATCATCATTTTATTTTATTATATCTCTATTAATTAAAAATATAATTAAAATACAATATTTTTTACTTTTTTATTTTGTATTTTATTTTACTATGTCCCTACTAATTGAAAATATAATCTAAATACAATCTTTTTTAGTTCTTTTTCTTTTGTATTTTATTTTATTATTAACTTTATAGTTCATTATGAAAGATGTCCATATAACATAACACATAAAGTATTAATAAAAAAATAATAATCATATATATATATATATATAATATTAATACATTATAAAATATTTTAATATTTAAAAATATATATTGATTTGAATTTGTTAGGTTTGTCAACAAAACAATGCAATGATTACTGAAACAGTAATATATTATAAACTATATTAATATACTAAAAAATATATGAATATTTTATAATACTTTAATATTAATGTATTAAACTAACATAATATATTATAAACTATATTAATATACTAAAAAATATATGAATATTTTATAATACTTTAATATTAATGTATTAAACTAACATAGATCCATCTTAACCTTAAATTTATCAAGTGATTATAGGGATCGCTCTCACCCTTGATAGACCCAGGTTAAGATGGATCTATGTTGGTTAATATATCTTCTTCTCCTAACTCTAACCATATTTAATTCTTTAATATTTTAAAAGAATCATTTAAATATTCAATTTTTGATATCTCAATTGGTTAAAGTGTGAGTTTCATTTGTTAGATTAGATGTGTTTAGTTGGGAGGAAACACCCAAAAATCTAACCATATTGACCCCCAAGTAAAAAAAAACATTTCTAACTAAAAAAATAATTAAAATAATAATATAATCTAAACTTTCATTTATATTTTATTATATTACTATTATTTTCTTTTATTCTTCATTTTGTTATTATTAATTTAATAATTTATTATTGATTATATTATTAATATATCTTATTCTCATAACTCCAATAAAATTTAATAAAATTTATTTTTTTAATATTTTAAAATAATTATATAATATAATGTTTAATTTATATTTTGTTATCTTATTATTTTGATACTGTATTATTATTTTATTATTAACCTAACTTTTACCAAGTATGGTAAGGGACGGAGCATTTATTTCAATATGTATTATATAATACATATGTTATGTTACATAACATATGTATGGGAAATTGGAAATGATGTTCACATGGAAATTATGCAGTCACAAACAATTAAGATGAAGTTTATACTCTTCTCTGTAATCTTTCTTTTACAAGTAAAAGAAATATAAAATTGTTGACTATTATGGGGAATGCATCATAAAAACAATGGTTATAATTTTAAATTCACTTAACAATAAATTAATTTAAATTAAGTGTTTTATGTTTTAGTTAGTTTTTTTTAGATATTTTTGGTTTAATTTTATCCAAAATAAAATATTGTAATAAATTGTTGAATTTATAAATTTAAGTGCTTAATTCTACATAATCTTAATAGGACAAGGGTTTTTCAATAAATTAAATTAATTCTGCATTCAAAAATACACTTTAAATAATAAAAAAAATTGTAATTTAGTAAAATATTGTTTCACCTTACCTTAAAAACCAAAACTAGACACGGTCATCGCTATGTATTGAAAGTGTTTAATAATCAAGCTGGTCGAATATATAATAGAGATGAATAATTTCTCAGGGCGTTTTAATCAAAAGCGGAGTGCGAAACCATTGCACGGTCAATTATGAATTAATTGAGTGGTGATGGTATTGAAATGGATGATCTAACACCTATCTCACATGCTACATCTTAACTCTGTACTATCATTTTGATCCCCCAATCTGATATTCGGGATGCAAGTTGGGATGATGCGAAAGAAAAGGATTTATATGAGGCTCGGGAATCAGCCTGGTCTAGATCCGTTAAGCCTCTCTTAAATTGAGTGTATGGTTAATTCTAATGTGAGGGATTTAAACTTTATTTGGTATAATGTGAGGGAATATTAGTTGTGTGGAGCGGTATTCGACTCTCTTTGGGATTTTGCCACTGGAAAGAGTCTTTGCAATTGGATGCAGAGAATGAAGAAACTCTAAGATTTTATATTTTTTAAATATTTGAAAAAGAAAGTAAATAAGAAAATATATGTTTTTTAAATAAACAAATAAAAATAAGCTAGGGAGAGGATATGTAATTCATTTTTTTGCTGAACCTCTAACGTCCATTTCCTATTATGCATATCTTCCTAGCATCGCATTACAAAACATAATAATTGTTGTTGTACGTTCCATTTGATCATAATGAAAACACATTAAAACATAACTTCTCTACATTAGAAGTTGCATATATTGTTTATGAGACTACAATACAAACCAATGAATCTAGATTTACATACAATGTTGGGATCTAGATTTACATACAATGTTGATCCAACATGGAGTGATTTAGAAAGCATAGTTCATGAACTAGAAAAGCCTCACAATGTTGATGAGACATTGACAAACCATAAAATATCTAGAAATTTGTGAGTCCTATGACTTGCAACCAAATTGTCCTTCTCCTCGAGCAGTCACCATTGAAAAACGTATCAATCTTTGTTTTCAAGTCACAAAACATCATTTCTTTATTGAAAATAATGAATACTACAGAGGTAAACGACTATTGAATCGAGAACAACAATCAACCCTTAAGAACATTGCAATTAAAAAATGCTTAAACATGCACACTCTTGTGCACTTGTTCCTTACAGGCGGGGCAGGAACAAGCAAGACATTCACAACAAAAGCATTAGTCCAAACGGTTATACGAATCTATGATTCAAACAATTCGACTGACCCTATGAAACCAAAGGGACTAATAGTTGCATACAAAAGAAAAGATGCATATATATTTTTGGAATGATAGTCCACTCTGCATTTTTAATGCCTTTTAAATGGTCACAAATTCTTCCACTCAACAAGGAAATGTTAGATACCTTGTCTAAGCTTTATAAAAAACTACAACTTGTCTTCATAGATGAGGCATCTCTAATCGGAAGTCACTTCTTATATTCCATTGGCAATCGATTGAGAAACATAAAACTTGTTCCCACCAAATACTCTAGGGACATTGACATGATATTATGTGGGGATCTTTACCAGGCACAAACCATTCAAGTTTTTCTGATATTTGAACAACCTACGGTCAATATGCAATCAATGACGCATGACTTCTGGAAAGACAATATAAAATTCTTTGAATTACATACTACAATGCGCCAGACATATAAAACATTTATTGCAATTCTGAATAGAATGTGGAAAAACATCCAAACATGTGATGACTTAACATATATCAATTAAAGGTGCATGCGACCTCCACCAATAGACCCAACCTTCCCTTACGTGTTCTACATGAATAGGGATGGTGCAATGCGTAACAAGTACATGTTATCTCTCATGCTCGGCGATGATATTATCATCAATTCAATTGACCTTGAAGAAGACAACCATGGAAATGTACCATGTCATCAACATACAACCACTTTTTATTTACAACTTATCCTGAAATTAGGAAGGTTGGCTGAAATATATGCCTGCAACTATGATTCAAATGATGGTTTGGTGAATGGTGCAGATGGAATACTCAAATCTTATACCAAAACAAAAGAAATTGATGTCCTCTGGATTAAGTTCCATGAGCCACATATTGGCCACCAATAAACAAACAAGTTAGCTTATCTATATAATTCAAACACTACGTGCGATTGAACAACTATCTTATGAATATCAAAATCAGTATCGACATCGGAAAATACAGGTCAATTGAAAATTCAAAATTAGTTTCCAATTAAACTTGCGTGTGCACTCACAAGGGCTAACACTTGATAATTTTTCATTCGACCCTGATGGAATTCAAATACATGGACTTTTATACACAACGTTTTCCCGTGTCATAAGTATCAACTCTTTTTATTTGCTAAGCACTCTTACAAAAGATAACTTCAAATTCAAACATAAAGTTGATATTGAGATTCAACGCCTTAGGACTAGTGCAAAATGAAATCTACAATATGATTACCAATCCATACAAGAAAACTCATATGTATCAATTCTCTCACTTAACACACACAACCTACATGGACGTATGGATGATATACTCAATGAATATGATACAATGCAATCCAATATTTTGTTCTTGCAGGAAACACACATGACATTATGCATGCAAAACAAGGGATTCCTCAATCACAATTGCATATCAGGTTACATTACACATGGAGTGATGATATTAGTTAAAAACATGTAACAATTTTGGAACATATGCATTTTGAAGAAAACAATGTTGAGATGGTGCTCGAAAAATTAATCTTCCATGAATCAAAAATTGCAATATTGAATCTCTATGCCTCTCTGCATGCAACATTGTCCAACATATTGAATGTTCTATCAAATGCATTTCATCATTTACATCTGAACGGAACCATTATCATTCTAGGAGACTTCAATATTGACATGCTACAAAATAATGCCAGAACAAAAGAATTGGAAAACTACATGTACAATTATAGTCTCCACTTTATTTTGGATAAGATAACCCATGTGCAAAATGCACTTATTGACCATGTATGGTCAAATGTACCCATTTCACAATACAACCACTTTATCTTAGACACATACTAGTCTGATCACGATACAATTGGTATTGTACTTGAATTATGAAATGTACATCAAGCATATTACAAAATCATATTTCTATATCTCAAAGCATATATGGCTAACTTGTTGCACAAAACCAAATTATTCATCTAGAATCATCCAACTTCTTAGTTTTTCCTGGTTTCTAATAGATTTTGGACAAAAAAAAATTCTATATAGAAAAAGACATGGATCAAGAAAAACAAAGGTACATGCTTCTAATACTACCTGTTACTCTATTCCTTTGATTCTAGTTTACTATATGTACATATTCATTGTTTTTCCTTACATACCAACTTAGATTCATGTTCAGTGTGTTTTGTTTTTTTGTCACTGAAACAGACAAAAAAATCTACACAAGACAAAGAACTCTAAACCAGAAATGTAGAAGGAGACACACAAAGGTGCATACTTCTACCCATATTCCATATTCAATTTATTTTTATTTCATTTATTCTATGTATATTTATTCTATTGATTTTCAGCTCATTTTTTTTTTTGTAGATACTACATATCTTCCTATACATTAACTTATCTTCACTTCAATTGTATTTTTTGTGCTGCTACGTTGAAATAAATAAAATTGTATTCCATCATTTTTACATGTGTTCCTACATATCAACTTGACTTCATGTCCATTGTATTCTCTGCATTGCTACATTGAAAAAAAATAGACTAGTTGAACGAGAGGATGAAGCCTTATGTGCCACAGTTGAGGAAGTTGAAGTACAATATTCCAAAAGGTATACCAACAATGGTACTAAATCAAACACCATGGATGCGCTTAATGTACATCCATATTAATTATGAACAATATACAATGCGTATGCATATTTATTTGTTGTCATGTTTGATGTACACATGTTTGCATCAGAAAAAGTTGAACAAGTGATATGGACATGAGTATTCAATCACCCAAAACATAAACACAATGACAAGGCCAAAGGTAAAGATTCATAGATTATTCTCTTGCTATGTTTATGAAACAAATATCCTCAATTATTTATTATACTATTCCATGGTAAATATGTTTATATCATTTACAACACATGTTTTTTAGTTCACGGGAGCTATCAACAAGTACAAGTGAAACTCCCAACATAGTGCAAGGCCGAGAGATTAAGAGGTATGGTTACAAAACTCTAACCTGCATACTTTATCCAAATCGTGTGTCTACTTGTACATTGATGAAAAAAAAAAATATATATATATGTAGACTGTCATTCACATTACTTTTCCCATTAAAAAAAATGACATCGGGTCCAAATTTATACCACCCAATATAATATCAATAGATGGCTTGAACAACCTCTCAGTTGGAAAATTCTTCATTAGAGAAATAATGGTCATGTATAACACCTACTTAGACAAGGCGAACAAAAGTAGATGCATTATGTGTGCATACATGATAGACAACAGAGCGATGATGAAAGTTACATTGACTATCCCTGCACAACATGCCCAGAAATATTCAGAGAATATCTTGCCAGGTAATGGGATATCCATTACAAATTTCAATATATTACCGAAAACAATATATGGTCGTGGTAATTGTGATCGAATTATATTGTTCAATGAAACAAGTGTTGTCGAAAAAGTTCCCGCATTTTTATCAGAATATCATTTCATACCGGACACAACAATCAGTTAATTTGTAGAGCAATGACATTTACCCAATTGGAACCATTGGTTCATCTGTCAGATTTGCAAAAAACATTGGCTCGCAACATATTCTCCATATAAAATATGGAAACTCGGACAACAACAAGGAAATGGTACTGTTTTCCAGAGCATATTTTTTTCCCCTTTTCTTTGACATGCTCATATATCTCAGACATATTAGATAATTATTAAATTGTTCCATGGTGAAGCTACAATTGTTCGATACCTATGCAAATTTATTTTCCTCAATGGAACAACAATTGAATAAAAGGAAATTTCCAATTATGTTGTTCAAATATATAACGAAGAAAATAGATGTTAAATAAAGGATCTTTCACACAACACAATCGACATTTGTAACAAAATTGTGAACATACATAGTACAGGATCTCAAGAAACTAACTATCTGTACAATTGTTGTACATATACATATACACCTCTAATAACGATTTACACAAAAAAAGATGTCTTCAACAACTTTGTGAAGTTTTTTTGTTGTACACATATATATTATATTGTTCAATATATTAACTACTATGTTCATGTGGGCAGGCTGAGGGTGTCCTGATTGCAGAAAATTCCTACTCGACCCCCTTCTATCCTGTATGTCCCAATTTCAACTCTTCTACTTATGCCTCTGTGTTCATAAATGATGGCACAATGTATTGTCTACGATGTGCTACAAAATTCCCTTACATATATAGTAATTGCATCAACGTTTTCATCTGAATCCTCAACAACACAATTGTACACTATATAGTTAGACAACCTGTATTACAAGATGTGTTTCCTAGGTTGATAGAATTTCCAAATGAAATATACTTGCAGAAAAAGGAAAAGATTGTCTACATGCTACGTGACTTTTGCATCCATAGAAAATTTACATTAAATGAGGACAATGCCATAATGCATATCGTCTAAACCCAAAAAAAAAATTACATATCATGCGTTGACAAGAAATGAAACAGTGTGATCTATTTCTATCCATGTTACCCAATCAAGATATGAACAAATTTTTCCACTACCATGGAAAAGTGAACTGGATATACATAAGATTGTTGAGTCTAGGAATGAAAAGCATGAGGAAAAACCTCATACAACGTATCCCAATTGTAAATAAATAGGGTCCATCATTTGAGATTTCAAAATGGCTTGCTCTTCTAAACAAAGACATCAAGCATTTTCAATAATACTGCAAATTTTGAACTGTTCAAAGTCCATTAAGTGACATGCTGATAGTTTTTTCCAGAACTAGTAATGTTAGAACATTGTTAGGTCAACGTGATCTTGGTTCATAGTAATATAGGAAGAAAATGTTCATAGTGATCTTGGTTCATACTGATATAGCAATTAACGAAATTTTTGGTGCCCATTTGGGAGTTTTCCTATAGAAGGGATACAATGATCACTCCTTGTTGATTTTCGTTTGTGTTGTGTTTGCCAAAATTTTGATCATGTTCTTTGGTGTTGTAGTTTAAGGTTCTCATGGGCCTGGTTTTTGGATTATGAGTGGATAATAGATTTAGGATCTTAGCTATTTTTGTATTATCTTAAAGAATATATAGGACTTGCCTTTCCTTTTAATGTAGGCTCTGTGGAGAAAATGTAATATGTACTTCATTTAACTAGTTTTGCTTGATTAATGAAATTACAAGAATTATCTTTTGGAAATGTTTTGAAAAAAAAAGGAAAAGTTATGTACTAGCTGAAGTCAAATGGGAATATGCTATCAACCCCACAAAATTAAATTTGAAATTCTCCATTCCTATACTTGCGCTCAAATTGACAATACAGTAACTTTATTTCAAAAACCCTCCATTGATTTCTCTTTATCTTTTCGATGCTTTTGTTACAAAAACACATATTCAAAACTATAGGTATGACTAACTTTCTCTATTCCTTGATTGAACTTCCCGTAGAGCTATGTAAACAACTTCATAGTTGTTGTTGGTCCTAAAGTATACCCCTGGTTGCTAAAAGGCAGAGCTATTCCACCACAAGTTTGGAATGCTCCTTCTTTTCAATTTGTTTATTTGTTAGAGGGTTGGTTCATGAAGATAACAACATGGCAAGATTGGAAAGATGATATATTTGAGGTTTCTCATTTCTTGTTGTTACACCAATGTCAGACAAGTGACATAATAAAAGTAAACACAGAGGGAAACAACAAACCATTCAATGAATAATCCGGTGCAAGAAGTTTAATACTTAAAATAATGTTTCAACACATTAAACAATGTATCAAAAACACAATTACTGTGAAAGTTTGCAACACAAACAAATATTCATCAAAGCGTTAGCTTTTCTCACAGGCACCTCAGGTGCCCCCCCAGTCGCCTGAACCAACCGATAGTTCGATCTACCAAATCAGCCTCCCTATTATTGAATTGGAAGAGGTGAATATTATGGGATCTAAAACTTTTTTTGTGTGGATCTTGAATTGGCAAAAGTTGTTGGTTATTTTAGTATTTTTAAGGCATTATCACAGTAAGAATGCAACATTATGATATGCCATTATTATCTACAATGGTGTTGACATCCTGTCCCTATTTAATATTATGCATATATTAAAGCTTGTCATATTTGAGAACATGCTTGCATAAAAGAATGCTAAGTCATATATTTTGTCTATTTCTTATGGGTTTGAGAAAATTTTGCGAGATGAAAACACCCTTCAAATTGGAACATGGTTTACATTTGGGCCATAAAAAATACTATTAAAATAAAATAATATGAATAATATTGAAATAAATATAAACAAAATCTCTTTAAACTTGAACGAGAGTTTGTCAAGCTCCAAGTATATTTCAAAGCTGAGAATGTTTTTCCCATAGTTAATGTGTTTCTATCGCTTTATAATTATCACACTAAGTGTTTTTGTATGCGGGATAAAGTTATTTTGTCCCTTTCTTTTCCCTCTTCTATACTTACTCGTTTTTCCATTTTCTTATTCCTCTCTATTATCTCTTCCTGGTTGTATACTAGTCATTTTTCTATGATCAGGGGTTGCCAGGGTGGCATAATGACATATCCTCATCTCCATCTATAACCTCACATCATGAGTCCAACCAACCTCCATTCCTTTCCATACTTACATAATTTTATGACCGCGGGTTCCCGGGTTGGTGCTGTCGAACTCTCATGCCCCATGTTCCGTGATATTCTTATTTCACCCAAAACTTCTGTGATCTACAATTCAACCCTAGACTCCTCGAACTCGCAAGAATCACTCTACCTAGGATGAGTCTCTCCGACCGCCTTGCCTTTCCATACTTAGTTGATTCTTCAAACTTTTGTGTGTTCACGGACTCTCGGGTTCACAAAAGTTTCAAATCATTTTTTGCTGCCCTCCATCCCCGCCACCTTCACGCACTTCCCAGTGAACATTAATTATGCTTTTACTATTGAGAACTCACCACACAGGTTCAAAAATATTGGCATTGATAAGAGAAAATCTCGAGGACATATCCCATTAAAATGCATTAATGGGAGAATATTATGGGATTTGAAATTGTTTTTGTGTGGATCTTGAATTGGAAAAAATTGTTGGTTATTTTAGTTTTTTTAAGGAATTATCACAGTAAGAATGAAACATATTTCTAGCCCACTATTATCTACAAAGGTGTTGACGTTATGCCCCTCTTTATTTTTGTGCATATATTGCAGTTTGTCATATTTGAGAATATGCTTGCATATAAAAATGTTACGTCATATATTTTGTCTATTTATTATGGGTTTGAGAAAAAATTGCGAGCCGAAAACACCCTTCAAATTGGAACATGGTTTACATTTGGGCCAAAAATATACTATCAAAATAAAATAATATGAATAATATTGAAATAAATATAAATAAATTATCTTTAAACTTGAACCTGAGTTTGTCAAGCTCCAAGTATATTCCATAGCTGAGAATGTTTTTCCCATAGTTAATGTGATTCTATCGCTTGATAATTATCAGAATAAGAGTTTTTGCGTGAGGGATAAAGTTATTTTATCCCTTTCTTTTCCCTCTTTTATACTTACGCATTTTTCCCTTCTCTTTTTCCCCTCTATTATCCCTTTCTGGTTCTATACTTAGTCGCATTTCTATGATCGCAGGTTCTTGGGTTGGTGGACTGACAGATTATCATGTCCATCTATATCCTCACATCACGATTTTGACCGACCGCCATTCCTTTCCATACTTAGCCAATTTTATGACCTCAGATTCCTAGGTTGGTGCTATCAAACTCTCATGCCCCGTGTTCCATGATATACATCTTGCACCCAAACATTTTGTGATCTGCAATTTGACCCCAGACTCCTCGAACTCACAAGATTTAGTCTACCTACGATGAGTCTTTCTGAGTCCATCTAAACACCCAACCTGCCCATACTTAGTCGATTATTCACCTCTTATTGTCATAGATTCATGGGTTCGCAGACTCCTGAGTTCACAAAAATTTCAAACCATTTATCGTTCTCGTCCATCCCCACCACCTTCGCACCCTTCCCAATGCACATTAATTATGATTTTATTAGTGATAAATCACCACATAGGTTGGAAAAGATTGACATTAATAAGCGAAAAGCTCAAGGACATCTCCCATTAAAAAGGATTAAAACAAGATTTATGGGAGATTATATTATCATCCTCCAACATTTATTTTAAATACTGTCAGGGCACAATTTCAGTCACAGGTTGCAATACAAACAAATCTTCATCAAGGAATTAGCTTTTCTCACAGACACCCTAGATGAACCCTAGTTGCCTGAACTAATTGATAGTTCGCTCTACCAAATCAAGATCGCTATTATCGAATTGGCAGAGGTGAATATTATGGGATTTGATTTTTTTTTGTGGATCTTGAATTGGGAATTATGCCCCGCCTTTTCATACTTATTCGATTATTCACCTCATGTTTTCAAAGAGTTGTGGGTTCCCAAACTCCCGTGTTAAAAAAAAATTCAAGTCATTTTTCTCTACCATCCATCCCCGCCACCTCCACGCCCTTCCCAATGCAGATTAATCATGTTTTTATTAGTGACAAGTCACCCCACAGATTCGAAAAGATTGGCATTAATAAGTGAAAAGGTCGAGGACATATCCCATTAAAACGCATTAAACCAAGATTTACGAGAGATTATATTCAGGAATATGAACAAGATTGACGAATTCATGGGCCACTTCCATAGCCTCAATTTGAAATATTCTAAAAAATTAAAAGGGTTCAACCCTAATGGTATTTTTGTAGAACACCTATTGGTTGTCAGTTTCAAAAATTCTTTCATTAACGCTATCCTTACTGAATATGAAGATAACACCTCAGGCATTCTTTCTCATGACATCGATGACCTGGAGATAATACTCAACACCAATGAGTTGTACAAGAAGAGACAAAAATGTCCAAGTGAGAAAAGTGTCCAATCCCCGACTGCCACACCCAAGAATACAACATCTCGAAGCAGCGCTCCAATAAACCTACCCAAGTAAGAACGAAACACATAGTTCTTCAGGTGAAGGAGGAGATAAGAACCCTCCCTCCAGAAAAATTGAATGTTCTCATAAACTTCCCGCAGGCAAAAAACGAAAAAAAATTGTGCAAGAAGAGGAGGGACTGAGGGGAGAAAGTGATATCCACAATCTCTCCCTCGAAGATATGGAACTAGAAATTGACATGCAGAAAATGTTCCCTGACGAAGACCACCTAGAGAGTACTTCTCCTAAGAACCCTTAGATGGACATAATTGAGACCAAGAACTTCGATGAAGAAGATTCTTTTGAAATTTAGAGCATTATTTTTTACAACGAATTCAAAAAATTGGCCATTGAAAAGAGAGATGTAAATAATAATAAGGCAAAATCTCGTTCAAATATTAACCTACAGAAGATGCATCCTTCCCAGATCTCCTAGATAGACCAAGCAACTTGAGATGATCTAGACCACTATATCGACGGCCTTGAAGTAGACAATGTCAGGTTAAAGGAGTGATTCAAGGAATTGGAGGGAGCTCTAATGCCCCTTCCACTGTTGGCTAGTCCTTTAGAAATGATAGAACCTACCACACCTGCGGTAAAGTTAAAAAGATTAACAAGCCTTCTCACATGATCCCAAGGCTATCTGGAAAAGAATATAAAGAGAAGAATGGAATTAATAATAGAATTTTGAGAGATGTCAAAGAGTATGGTCTCTTTTGGAACAATATCACATGCTTTTCATGAATATCTGGAGGAAAATTTGGAAAACAAGCAAGGTTCTTGCCTCAATGCAGTTGTATCATTTGGTGTTAAAGTTACTAGTATGACATAATTGAGAAGAAGAGAGGAGGATCTCCCTTCCCCAGATCGAATAAACCAACTAAACGCATGCTATAAAGAAAAGGTAAAAAACCTGAAGGGTATCGTTCAAGCATGTAGCCAGGCCATATCTGCAAGAGACAAACTATTCAAGAAGCTAATTGAAATGTATCTAGATGGTAGCACCAATTAATTCCAAGACCCAAAATTGATATTCAACTCGTTGTTTTTATCCAAGCAAGCATTTTATGAACAATTTGAGATTTCTAAAGGGCTGTCATTTGAAAATTTCTATGGCATTCTTGAATATGGTGAAGATGACATCAAAAACTGGATAGTTGATTATTCAATTAAAAACCAAGATATTGAAGAAGCATTACAGAACATCTCTATTGATCTAAGGGACTTGGAAATGGAACTCTTCAATATAAAAATCTGGCATGAAATTATCGTGGATCCCATGAGGATCTACATTGAAGAGTGGTTCAAAATGACTCTCAACAATCTTACCAATGAAGGAAAAAGGACGGTTGAGATGGTTCCCATAACCGTCGAAGAAATATATAAAAGGACATCAACGAGAAAATGAAAAGGAATGACATACCATCATAGTAAGTTCATATTGATTGCATTCTTCTGTCATTGTCAATCTCTTCATCCAGTTACTCTACCTCTTTAAATAAAAAGGTTTAATCGAGGACTGACAATTTTATCTTTCTTCTTGCTAGGTCTTGATGTCTTCCATCGCCCACTTTCTTCTTTCTACAAGCTTAATTATTATACATATTTTATTTATGGTCCACGAGAGCCCCAATCCGAGTCATTATGAAAAACACATTTAAATTTCATAGATTATGTACTGAACTATATATATTTTTAAAAATTCTAAGAGAGTTATTTTAGGAATAATTTTGACTGTATTTTGTAACCCAGTTTATCTGAATATAAAATATTTGAGGTTGTTGTATCATTATTTGTTTTTTGTTGCCCATGTATCAAAGTTTCAAAGTTCTCTTGTGCATGTCGATCATTTTCTTTAAATTTTTATGTGATCAGATATCATTGGCACTATTATGATGGATGCGAGCAAGTTCTATTTATTTACTTTACATATACGAATGTGTGAAGTTTTTACAAGAAAATTTAAAAGAATCTTCCATTTTTTGTTATATCTATTTTACTTTCATTTGAGGAACTTCTTTAAAGGTCCCACATTTTACAAATTTATGGTGTTTTACAATGTTTGACATTGTTTTATTGAATTTTTGTAATCTTAAAAAAAGTTTCAATAATTTTGGTTGATACGTGTTAGTTAACATATTGAGCACAAATTTATGGTGTTTTTCAATGTTTAATATTATTTTATTGAATTTTTTATTTATTTTTTAAATTAACTCATTTTCTTGTACAACTATTGATAGATGAATTGAACTTCTTTCTACAAGAATTTAAGAGGATCTTTGATACATAATTAAAAATGAATCATAAGGTTTTTTATTCTCTGCCTAGTACTTCCATTTAAATAAAATCTACTCTATTGCGACATCTGCAACTTTCACTCCTTACATTTTACATGTAAGAATAATTTGCGATAGGGTATTAGATTCAAGTAGGACATAGTTTTGTGGACACTGACCCTCTAAGAAAGACAACAAATCAGTGGACATATACAACATGGAAAATTAGGTGTTTACATCATGTTCCTATATAATATTATGCATATATTACAACTTGTCATATTTGAGAATATGCTTGGATATAAAAATGTTAAGTGATATTTTATTTTTTCTATTGCCTATGGGTTTGAGAAAAATTTGCGAGCCAAAAACACCCTTCAAATTGGAACATGGTTTACATTTGGGCCACAAAAATACTATTAAAATAAAATAATATGAATAATATTGAAATAGATATAAACAAATTCTCTTTAAACTTGAAATTGAATTTGTCGAGATCCAAGCATATTCCATAGCTAAGAATGTTTTTCCCATAGTTAATGTAATTATATTGCTTGATAATTATCATACTAAGTGTTTTTTTGTGAAGGATAGAGACATTTTCTCCCTTTCTTTTCCCTCTTCTACAATTACCTGTTTTTCCCTTTTCTTGTTTCCCTCTATTATCGCTTTCTGGGTCTATATTTAGTTACATTTCTATGATCAACTATCATGTCTTTCCATAATTAGCCAATTTTATGACTGTAGGTTCCCGGGATGGCGCTATCGAACGCTCATGCCCCTTGTTTCGTGATATACATATTGCACCCAAAAATTTCGTGATCTACAATTAAACCCTGGACTCCTCGAATGAACACCCTTCACTCTACCTATGATGAGTCCATCTGAGTCCGTCTGACTACCCTGCCTTTTCATACTTAGTCAATTCTTCACCTCTTGTTGTCACAGATTCACGGGTTCATGGACTCTCGGGTTCACAATTTTTTCAAAGTATTTATCACTCTCTTCCATCGCTGCCACCTTCCCACCCTTCCCAATACATATTAATTATTCTTTTATTAGTGACAACTCATCACACAGGTTCAAAAAGATTGGCATTAATAAGCAAAAAGCTCGAGGACATCTCTCATTAAAACGCATTAAACCACAATTTACAGGAGATTGTATTATGAGATAACTTCTTTACCTTTTACATTTCATATTACTTTACGAGAATATTCCATTTCATATTAATTACTTTATCCTTGTCATGTATTTGTTGGTAGATTGTTTTTGAATAATTGTAAATCAAGGTATAAGTTATATTTTCAATGTCTTAGTGTATATGTATTCAATGAAATTTCATCATAAGTTTTAATATTTAAATTTTTTTATAATTTGATTTCTAAAAACAATTGAACATAAGTTTTAATAAAAAAAAAAAAAAAATTAATTTTCATTTAATTTTAGATATTTGAACTTTGATTTTCTTATTGTTAAAGTTTTATTTTAATTAGACTTTACTTAGCAGATTGTTAATATTCCTCATGTATCCCCATCTTTTAACGTGTCTATACAGATTGATTTCAGTGGATGTCAATCATCATCATTATTGATAATTATAAGGTGCCAACTATCATCTTCATTTCAAAATCTACTTGGTAGGGACTAAGCTGCCACACAACACTTGTTTACTTATGGGTGTTTTAATTTATTGATAACGAGTACATGACCTTAGATTCATAATAAAAGCTCTAAATTACCCAAGAACCATAATATTGAAAAAATGAAATATGAAGTGTAGAGGATTGGTATGATGGAAGAATGGGAATAAGAAATTCAAAGGAAATGAACAATTATCCTCTCATGGAAATAACATGACATTTAGTTAAGAACATAAAATGGTATTATGCAATAAACATTTAATCCATTCTATATAAGAAAAATGCCAAGTGGAATTGCATGAGCATACTATTGACCATAGAAATTAAAAAAAAATGTGGAAGGAGTCATTACAATCAACCATCACCTAAAATTATATTCCTATATATATCATAACTATTATATAGTGAATTAATATTCAATTCATAAAAATGATTCATTAATCAAGGTGCTTTTTAAATTATGGTTTCAAGATCTTCATTATTTTTGGGTTTTTAGGGTTTTGAAAAAAATATGGAATCATCCTAACACTTTCACATTGGACATTCAAAATACAAAATGAAGTGAATATGCATCCTACTACTAAATGTTATGATACTTAACAACCTCTACAATGTAGATACTATCATAAACAATAAAGTATACTTTCACTTTCAAATATTAACCACACAACAAAACATTGTCATGTAAAGATATCATGTGAATTTTCTTTAATAGCATTGAGTTTCATTAGAGATAACTATGGATCTATCATATATATATATATATATATATACTTAACAACCTCTACAATGTAGATACTATGATAAACAGTAAAGTATACTTGCACTTTCAAATATTAACCACACAACAAAACATTGTCATGTAAAGATATCATGTGAATTTTCTTTAATAGCATTGAGTTTCATTAGAGATAACTATGGATCTATTATATATATATATATATATATATATATATATATATATATATTAGAAAAACTAAATTGTTAACCACATTCAAAATTTGCATCAAATACATATATCTTGGGAATGATTAAATTCAATTTCATCATACTACATATTTCATGAAGTTACAGTGGATAAAAATTTGATGCTACAATAAAGGAGAACAACACAATGTAGTGAAATAATTTTAGAGAAGATTATGTCATAAGAAAATAAATACTTTAATATTTTTGTGTGTTATGTGAATAATTGTGTTATAGCTATGATGATATTTCATTGCAAGTGAATATTCAATATCACAAAAACCTAATTGCATATTGTATAAATTGTAATGTTATAATTGTTATAACCCTAAATTTCTCCACACATGCATCCCTCACATTAGGCCCTCTTACTTGTTATTTTTTCCAACCCATCACTGAGTAGCTCTTCTTAAAAACTCTATTTTTGAAGATGTGTGCACCCTGCACCACTACTGCCCATGTACATATGCTTGTTGCACAACTACAACCCGTGTATGTATGCTAGTTGCACCATTACAACCCGCATATACTTGTAAAAGTTGCAAAAATTAAAAATTTGCAAGGAATTCATTGAGATTACGAGCTATTTGATAATTTCCTAACTAATCCACCTCCTATTGCCCATCACCCAACCGAATAACCATCATTTTGTCATATAAAAGGAGGTGTTGCGGTCTCATTCCTAAGATAATCATAATAACAATGAAACTCTTCCCATTTCACATCCCCTCCCTGCCCCAAGCATTTGCAAACTTGTTGTGAGAATTGCATCAGAATTCCTGATTTTTCCCTTTTTCCTCCATCATAAGCCCATTCCATTTCCAAGAAGAAGGTTGAGAGGAGAAAGATACAAGGAGGTGCACTTGGATCTTGGTGGAGAGGAGGCTGGACCAGATTCATGGAGCATTCATCGACCTTGTTGTAACTAAAAATTGTGATGTCAATAAAATAAATACTTTTCTTGTCTCGAAATATGATGTGTCAAATGTTTGTATTTGATTTATGTTTTATTCTAACATATAACCCAAAATTTATATATGAAAATCATGTTTGTAGTTTGTTGTATATCTATTTGTGAATGTAGGCCAACCTTGGGAGGAGGTTTGCAGTCAACAAAGATACCAAGTGTGAGAGGATCGACACCCGACACAGAGTAAAAGGTATAGTTACCTGATCCTTCTCACTTTGTCTTTCATGTATGAGTCTGGGATATGTTCGAGGTAGTTAGAAAAGTAGGAGACTCTTAGACGGTTGTGATATGCCTACATTTTGAACCCTATTGTAGTCCATAGGCGGGATTTTCCCACTAGTGGAACTGGCGACCATACTGGAGAAGCCTCTAGGGTTTTAGGGGATTTTTTTTGGTGTTTGATTGGTTTTATACATTTTTTAGTTTCTTTTTGAGTCTGTTGAGTCTTTAAAGGGGTCTGGTCTCCTCTTGGTGCCATACCAGTTCTCCCTACCTTGTCAGTCAATCTATTTTTTTTTCTTTTTTCAATAAGTGCAGAGGTGTACACGGCTTGTTGTGGGTCAACACGCATACATACATGCCATGCTTTATAGATAGCCCACGTACATACGCAGGCTGCTTAAGCATCAGTAGCATACCAGTGTGAAGAATTTGTTTTTAAGAAGAGGCAGTCAACCTCTTCCTTGATTGAGGTTTTTTACTTATGAGGGTTTCTTGACTAAGTTCAGTGTCTTTGTTTTTAACAGTCATAAGATTCAGTTATATTTCAATTTACTTATCTTTTTGAAGTTTCTTTTGTTTCGTAATTTTTTTAACTTATTTTTAGCTTGAAATTTTAAGAAAAATGAGTTTCATCAGTTTCTTTTAGAATATTTTGTTATTTATGCTCCGATTAGAAGAAAATATATAAAAAACAAACTTTGTTTGTTAGATCTCTTTCATTCTTGGCATTTGATTTGCATTTTTATTTGAAAAAGAAAATGAATTAGCATAGCATTGTGTTTTTTTCTCATCTTAAAAGAATTTCAAAATAAAAATAAGAAATGTAATCATTCTTTGCTAGTGTTCTTATAAGTTTCATTTTTTACAAGAGTCTTAACAGCATCAGTTGCACCACCGCACCCTTTTCAGTAAATCAAACTAATAAAAAGAACACATAATATAAAATTAACTAGACATTTATGTTTGTAGGATCAATCAACTAGTTTAGGCAAGAGCCTTGAATTAGGTTAGAGATGAAACTCTTCAAGTCTTATAAACAAACATTGGAGTCAGAGCTAGGGAGTGTAAAAATTCTACTGATGTAAAATTTATCCAAAACCCCCCTCTAACACAGGGGCAAAAAATGAGGTTGTGTGAGGAAAGGTAGCAAAGATAACCCCTCCAAAGCCGAACCAAACATAGTGGGGAATGCATATGGAGGATCTGTCATGGGACATTATTGCTCGCATTTTCATATGGAGCTTAATGGACCCCGAATCCATTCGATATCCTCAATTGTCTTCCATACCACTTTCTTTTGATACCCTTGGTAGGTTTCCGACTTGTTTTCCTTCTCACTCTGGTCCACCCGACTGTCGACTGTGCCGGCCCAATGACTGTTTGCAAGCTAGCAACTTAGTTTCCTTTATTCTAGGGACTTACACAGGTGACTATGGGGGTATACCGTGGTACCTACGACAGACGTCGAGTCACACTTTGTAGAGTATACCCAGAGGGTACCTCCGTGTTCGAGTTTCACATGCACCGGTATGTTGCTCTAGTGTTGGTTGGCGTAACTGTTCTTCTTACTAGATAGTCGTCTACTTGATTTGCCTTTAGGAATTTTTAGTGTGTACTCTGTGATCCCTATTTTTCCATAGTGATTTAGTGAGTCATTTCTTTGGGTCTCTAACCTAGGGTGGTAGACTTCCCACTCTACCGGTCATGAGGTCTTTTCGATCTTCTGCTTAGAAACATGGAGCTGCCTCTTTATAGGTGTTGTTTTGATAACACTGGTTCACCGAAGTCGGTGTGTGAGACTTTTACAGACTTGAACGATCCCACAAGGGGAGAAACTGTGTGTAATATATTCATGGCTAAAGTGTTGAATGATACCAACCAAGGAACCCCTTTGCAAGGGGATTCTTGTGATTTTCCTTTCTTCGAAAATGTTAGTGTCCCTTTGATGGCCACATTGTACATTCCTAGGTTGAATGTGGGACTACCGATTTGGTTGGGTAGCATTCCAAATGCCTGAAATTCTCTTGACGCTTATCAATTAAGCACTTTATGTCATGGACACCATGTTGATGTTCTTGTGTTAGCAAATTATTCTCCTCCTCCTTCTCCCACCTCTGGTGAAAGTACAATTACTAGTAACCGGAAGTCTAAACAAAATAGAAAGAGGAAGAATATGAAGAAGAAGTCACCAACCTCTGCAAATTCATCTTGGAGATAGTTCCTCAACCTTTGCAAGTCATGTTGAAAACCAACACCCAGTCTCTACAAGTCATGCTAGGGGAAATCATCCAGACTCTGCAAATCATGTTGAGGGGAAACGTCCAGTCACTGCTAGGCATACTGGCAATAGGTATGTAACCTCTGTGAGTCATGTTATCAACCAATTACCAACCTCTGCAAGTCATGTTGGAGATGTTCAACCAACCATTGCTAGACATGTTGGGGGCATTGATTATCTTAAGAAACCTAGATAGATAGGACCTAATCTTAAGTCCCCTTGTAAGATTTGAAAGGGAGATCAACTCACTCATCTATTCTTTCAAATTATAGAGGTACAAATATTGTGGTCCCTGTCTGCAAGATCTTTTGATTCCGAGTATTTTGAGGTTTCCTCATAGTCTATTTAGTCTTTGGTTGATGAAGTGGTCATGCCGATGAAGTCATTAGTTGATCCCACTCCTCTTTTGGGGGGTGAGGTGCCTTTAGACCATGTAGTCTCGCAGCGTATTCAACCATTGGTTGAGAAATTGTTCATGCCAATCAAGTCTTCAGTTGATCCCACTCCTCTTTTGGGTGGTGAGGTGCCTTTCGACCATGTAGTCTCCCAGCCTTTTCAGCCATTGGTTGAGAAAGTGGTCACGCCGATACAGTCTTCGAATGATCCCACTTTTCTCTTGGAGAGTGCTAAGTCTACCAAACTGGTCATGCCAATCCAGTCTTCGACTGATCCCACTCTTCTCTTGGAGAGTTTCAAGTCCACCAAGGTGGTCACGCTGATCCAATCTTCAGCTGATCCCACTCTTCTCTTGGAGATTGTTGAGTCTACCAAAGTGGTCATGTAGATCCAGTCTTCGACTGATCCCACTCTTCTCTTGGAGAGTGTCGAGTCTACCAAAGTGGTCACACATGATGAAATCTTCAATTGATCCCACTCTTCTCTTGGGGAGTGATGTGTCTACCCAATATGTTTCTAGCATTTCAAGTTTAGTACTTTCATAACAAGGGGGAATTTCGCTCACTTTGAGCACACACCCTCCAAGTACTAGGATGGTTTTCTTTTATTGGAATGATCTTGTTGGGCCTCATCTTCCTTCTTCTACACATTTTCAAATAAGGGTTGAAGTTAATTCAACAAAAACTTATCGATGTATTGTGGATGAAGGAGCCTCTGCAAGTATTTTATCCTCCTCGGTTTGGAAAGTCTTGGGATCTCCCAATCTTGTGTCTACTTCGCATGAGTTGTTGGATTTTTAAAAATGTCCTAGTGAATATTTGTGGGTTCTTCCTTAATTTCCTATCTCATTAGGTGGGAAGATTGTCCTTATTGATGGTATAGCGGTGCAAGGCCTATTAGATTTCAATATGATTCTCAAGCGTGGTTATGTATATGCTATGAACGTTGTGGTGTCTACACTCTTCCGGGTGATTTATTTCCCTCATAATGGAAGAATTGTCACTATCGACTAGCTGGCATTTGATAATCACCATCCTAATCCGACGTTAGTTCAGGTTTCCCCTTTATATGTTCTTAGTGTTCGTGTAGACTCTACCCCACCACAGGTTAATTATGTGGTGTCTTATCCTTGATGTTCAATTGCTTCTGAGAAGGAACCTGTGAAATCATGTTTTCCTTCTCCATACTTGGTCTCAACAATTGATCCATTGGTTTATCCAATGGGGGCATGGGAGCCCTTGCTTCCCGCTCTTGGTCCAAGTGATCTTGAGTCTCCTTCTGAGTCTAATCTCGTTGTTTATAGATCCTCAATTCCTTATGCTTGTGATTCTTCATTGATAGAATCTGCCATTCTTGGACAGAGTCTCCATCGTCATATGGAATATCGTCAGTTTACTTCACCGTTTGGGACTGTCGACCCTCGTTTGTGTGATTTCTCAGATTTTGAATTTCCATCATATGAGGCTTTCCTTGAAGCCATGACTACGATTTCTATACCATGGGAGGAATTACACCGTGTTTTGTGTCTTCTTCCCTTTTGGGATACTTTCCAAGTTGACTATCGAAGAGACTCTTCGTCTGAGCCTAGCAGTGGGATCTACCTGAACCAGTTTCATACATGAATCATAACACCCTGGATTCTTCTTTAAGCCCTTTTCAGACTCTCTAAACATGAAAATATTGTCGAGTGATATTGTTTCCCTTCACACTCGCCAAACTAAAATTTGAAGGAACGTCTGTCCGACGATAGTTTACCCCTTTTTTGGTCTGGATGGTCAATTTTACTAACAAATGTATACTTTAGGAGCTTCTGTTATCTAGAAGAGTATTCTCAGGTATAAGTTTAACCCTTTGCTGGGCCTGAGGGTCTAAATTTATGAAAAAGGTACCCCCACAGAGTCCATAGTTAAGCTCTTTTTCAAACTCCCTAAAATTGAAAAGATCGTCAAGTGACCTTGTTCCTTCACACTCGTTAAATTGGTCCAAAAGAACATCCCATATGAATTCCATAGTTAATCTCTTTTTAGACTCCTTAAAATTGAAAATATCCTTGAGTCATATTGTTCCTTCACACTCGTTAAATTGGTACAAAAGAACATATACTGGCATGCATTTAGCCCTTTTTTCGGCCTCTAGATTAAGGGGGGAAATGGTACACTTCGGGATATTCATCTTGCCAGAAGAGTTATCCTCAGTAAATTTTATAGGTTTTTGGGTTAAGGAGACTAAATCTATAAAAAGGTTGTGAGTCCATAGTTAAGCTCTATTCAGACTCCTTAAAATTGAAAATATTGCCAAGTGATATTGTCTATGTCACACTTGTTAAAATGGTTTTGAATAGACGTCTTTTCGGTGCAAGTTTACCCCTTTTTCGAATCAACTAGACTATTTTCGAAAAAGGTACCCCAGCAGAGTCTTCTTTTACATTTTTTCAGACTCTCTAAATGTGAAAAAACCACCGAGATTACCTTCTCTAGGCTCATGAAAAATACATTGAAGGGGGGTTCATCATGTCCTGCTAGTCGTATTTGCATCTCTACATCTTTGGCCTAATGCCGGATCCATGTTGCTCTCAACTAAACCCTTGAAGCATGCCTTATATGCAAGCCTTGTAGCACTTTTCCTCTATGACCTGACACCTTGACCCATGGAGGAATTTTCCTCGAGTGTCCTTTTCCTGCACATGTCTCCTTTCTATGAAAATTAGTGTGTTCCTCGCACTTGGAAATAGTTTTCCTGCGACACTCATTCCTCCTTTGTAACGTAGCATTATTTTATTCTTTTTCAATCTCTTTTAAAATATTGAAAAAGACAAAAAAAAAAAAATACCCCAAAAAGAGGACGGGAAATATATATATTTTTAGTGGAAACACAATGGGTCTCCCTTAGACAAAGCACATCCTTCTATTTGATCTTCAATCTTTGGGATTTAATATAACCTTAGGAACCTGTTCTCGTTACATAGATTTGTGTCCTCCTCCCTTTGGTTATTCTTCCAAACACATGGAGATTTTGTGTTGCATCTTGCATCGTGAACTTATGTCAATGCCATGTTGTCTAAGTCCAATCATCTTTTGTGCTCTTGTCCAAGGAAAGTTTCACCCAGCCTGAGTTGGCCTTTCTACATTTTTTCTCTTGACCTCATGTCCGTCCATCCCGAAAGCACAATCAAGTCCTTGTTCGAAATGAATGAAATTTATTTGCCTGATCATCGAGATCCTCTTGTCTGTTCTCAACGAGCGGTCGAAGACATTTGGGTAGTGAATTCATACACTTACATTACACTCCTACTTGATTTTGAAGATCTCAAAGTTGTTTCTCCATCTCTGAAGGCTTCATCTCCATCCATCAGGCATCATTTACTTCTTGAAGATGGATATTATACATGTATATCATTGATTTTGAGATGTAGATCCGTTATGTATTGCTCACGAATACACTTTATATAGTTATATGACATGGATCTACAGTGTATTTAATTGACATCCATGATTTATTTCATCTCGAGCATGGATATGCCCTTCTTAGAGAGTCAATTGTTATTTTTTGCAGATGGCACCTCCCGAACTCTGGTCCCGAGCTCACTCGCTTCTTACATTGGTGAATATTTTGTAATGTATTTCGGCCATCAGATTCTCTTCTGACCTCACACATTAGGGGTCATTTGTTATAACCCTAAATTTCTCCACACATGCATACCTAGCATCAAGACCTCTTACTTGCTATTTTTTCCAAGCCATCAATGAGTAGCTCTTCTTAAAAACTCTATTTTTGAAGATGTACGTTCCCTACACCACTACTTGTCATGTACAAACTCTTTCTGCACCACTACATCCCACGTATGTATGCTAGCTGCACCATTACAACCCGCGTATACTTGCAAAAGTTGCAAAAATGAAAAAGTTGCAAGGAATTCGTTGAGATTACAAGCTATTGGGTAGTTTCCCAACTAATCCACTGCCTATAGCCTGTCACCCAACCGAATAACCATCCTTTTGTCATATAAAAGGAGGTTTTTGGGTCTCATTCCTAAACTAATCATAAGAACAGTGAAACTATGCCCATTTCACATCCACTCCTTGCCTTAAGAATTTGCAGCCTTGTTGTGAGAATTGTATCAGAATTCCCCATGTTTCCCTTTTGCCTCCATCATAAGCCCATTCCATTTCCAAGAAGAAGGTTGAGAGGAGAAAGATATGCGGAGGTGGAATTGGATCTTGGTGAAGAGGAACCCGGAGTAGGTTCGTGGAGCAGTCACCGACCTTGTTGTAAGTAAACATTGTGATATCAATAAAAGAAATACTTTTCTTGTCTCGAAATATGATGTGTCAAATGTTTGTATTTCAATTATGTTTTATTCTAACATCTAACCCATAATTTATATATGAAATGCATGTTTGTAGTTTCTTTTTTATCTGTTTGTGAATGCAAGCTAGCCTTGGGAGGATGCTTGCAGTTAGTGGAGCTATCAAGTGCGAGAGGATCGACACCGAATGCAGAGTAAAAGATATAGTTACCTGTTCCTTCTCACTTTGTCTTTCATGTATGATCCTGGGATATGTCCAGGGTGGTTAGGAAAGTAGGAAACTTTTATACAGTTGTGATCTGCCTACATTTTGAACTCTAGTGTAGTCCATAGGAGGGTTTTTCCCTCTAGCAATAATTGTGAGGTTTTATATATTTAATATTATTTAAATGTGCACAAAATCATTTATTTGATATAATTGTCAAGTTTTACATATATTTAAAACAATGAAAACGTATAATATTTTGAATAATTATTACAAATTTCAATAATATTCCTAAATAACTATTAAGATGAATATTAAATCTAGATTAATATCAAAATTATGTAATGTTCTCTTAGTTGCTAATTTCTAGAATAGTTTGATAGCTAGAAGACTTCAAATTAGCATTAGCTATTGCATATTTATTATGTATCATATAAATATAAAATATTTCTTTTTAACAATTCTAATATGACAAAACTAGTCACATTTTGGACATCCATCCATTTTAAAATTGTTTAAAATGTAAAATAATAAGAAGTATATTGAGATTAGATATATTACTAAAATAATAGTTCAATATGAATACAATGAAAGACTTCTCAAGGTATATTATTATGCTTTAATCAGTTATCCAAATGAAGAATGTTTTAAAATTCAATAGATTTGAGTTTATACTATTGATATGTTTGGATCATGGAAACTAAAAGAGAATACAATATCAATCATTGAATATCTCCATTGATTTTAACATGATATCAAACAAAATAACATGGAATATTGATTTTAGCCATAATTTTAGAAAAATGATTTGGAGAAATTAGTTGCATCGATTTCAATAATGACACAATGTAAAACAATACTAGTTAAGCGATGAAACAATTAAAAATGATTCAGTATAATCAAGAAGTTGTATTCATTTTTAAATTGTATAACATAAAAAAATATGGTGCATTGATTTCAGTGATGGTGATTTCAATAATATTCAGAAACAATTATTAAGATGAATCAATATCAAAATTATGTTAGAGGACCAACCTTCTCTTAGTTGCTAATTTACATAATATTTTGATTGCTTAGAGAGTTCAAATTTAGTAGGAGATATTTCATATTTATTATGTATCATATAAATATATAAATATATAATATTACTTTTTAATGAGTCTAATATGATAAAAGTAGTCAAATTTTGAACATCCATCCATTTTCAAATTGTTTTAAATGTAAAATAAGAAGAAACAAATTGGGATTAAATATATTACTTAGATAATATTTCAACATCAAGAGGATGGAAGGTTTATTCTTTAAATAATTTATCAAAATGAAAAATGTTTCAAAATTCATGAGGTTTGAGTTTATAATATTCATATGTTTCAATCATAGAAACTTAAAGAGAATTCAATATCAATCATTGAATACCTATATGATTTTAACAATGACATAACACAAAAGATGGAATATTGATTTTAGACATATAAGACAAAACAATAGGACATATTGATTTCAGTCATATAAAACAAAACAATAGGACATATTGATTTCAGTCATAATATTAAAAAAATGCTTTATTGAAATAAGAAAATTGAAATGATTTCAACAATGATATAACATAAAACAGTAGGGTGCATTTATTTTAGAGATGGTACAATGAAAAATGGAGTAATTATTTGTTATGATTTAATAATGATATAATGGAAACCAATGCAATGCATTGATTTTAGTAATGACACAATGATAAATGATCTAGAGAAATTAGTTGCATTGATCTCAATAATGACATAATGAAAAAAAAAATATTCATTGATTTAAGTGATTATACAATGAAAAATGATTTAGCATAATCAAGTAGTTCAATTCATTTTAACAGATATAACATAAAACACTAGGGTGCATTGATTTCAGTGATAATGATATAACATAAAAGAGTAAGTGCATTGATTTCAATGATAATACTATGAAAAATGGTTCACTGTATTAATTAATTGAATAATTGATATGAAGGAAATTAATCCTCTATACTGATTTAAATTGCGAGATAGTGCAAATTATCAAGTGAAAATGAATTTTGCAATGAGGCAGAAAACAAATTTCAAAACACATATATAATTTGAAATCCTATACTTTGGTTAGGTGAGATTCAAGTATTATTATTTGTGCATTTAAGACATTATAATATTAATATAGATGAAAAATCATATTGTGATCCAATCTAGATCAAGCGATTTATCCCTAAGCATTTTTTAAACATATTACTAGTTTTGATTCCAGCAAAACCTTCTAGGTAAAAATGCATGAAAACATGAGATGGTAATTTTTTTAGAGTCTAACATGCAAAGGATACTATTATTGGACTCTCATATATCCTTTTTTAGGATGTCTAACATTAGAGATTTATTATTTAATAGAATCTACATAAATAATTTGTCTTTAATTGGGCATTTAAATTTCCAAAAGTTTCCCACCACCATATCTATGTATATATATGTCATCTAGTGATAAATATTTATATCCTATTCTTGGATTATTGTTTCTATAGGAGTTCAAAGACTAGAAAACCTAGAATCCTCCTCAACTTTTAATTTCACAAAACATTTTCTCAAATTTTGAATGTAGTTCTCCCATGTGTTCACATCTTCTTCACTAATGCCAATTTATCTCCAGGTTAACCATTATTGTTTCCCTCTATATTTTTACCTTGAGGAATTTTATTCAAAGAATTACATCTTTTTCTTTTAGACTCAATAAAAAATGGTCTCGAAGATTTTATACTTCCTTAAATCCAATCCAATGCTCCATGACTATTTGTGCTTTAACCCCTTCCCATTTCTCTAGAACATATAGTTACCACACAAATGGAAATCTAATCTAATATTATTGGTTCTGAGATGATTGATTCATTTTGAGGTTTTTTTAATGGTTTACTCATCCTAACTTCTATTGACTCTAAAGTGATGTATTTTTATTTTTTTAACTTGAGGCCAAAGCTTGGAGACTTGAACAAGCCTTTAAAATTTCTTAACAACAAGATCATGTAAGAATAATAAAATTTTCTTAATTCATGTATTTCAAGTTTTTTTCCAAAAGGTTAACACCATCCCCTTCTTTCCAGCATGTCTGAAGCAAATGAATCTAAAGCATAGTCATTGAATTTTGTCTAGGATATACTTTTTTATCCATGAAAGAGACATACGATATACATTATGGATTCAATAAATTATTTAAATAGAACAAGTCCTACACATCTACATCTACATAACCATCCATCGATTATATTAAGTATTAAGTTTGTTTTCCACTTTAGTTAGTAATGACTACTGATCACCTTTTTTTTATATAGATTGGATTTTACATTAAATTCCAGATATTTTAAGACAAAATATTCCAGATATTTTAAGACAAAATATATATCCTTTACCTTATAAAGGAAGACATGTTAAATTTGGTTCTTTTAAGTCACCTAAAAACCCTATAAAAGAATCAAATATTTAACAATATTTATGTAAATTCCATCATGTATTGAAGTTTCTCAATCATTCTTCATTCTTCTAAATACTTCATAAAACATTAGTATATCATCAACAAAAGGAATATGAGTGACACCATAGGAGGTGTCCATGGTAATTCCTTTCAATATTTAATTCATAGAAGTTTCCTTTAGGAATATAATAAGTCCTTCTTCTACTAAGAGAAAAGGAAGGGATAAAGGAAATAATTCTCTAATCCCCTTTTAGGTTTGATTTCAGGGAGTAATAAGTCTTTCTTCTACTAGGAGAAAAGGAGGGGATAAAGGAAATACTTCTCTAATCCTTTTAGGTTTGATTTGGGGGAGGGGGCATCTTTTAAGAGAATTGAAAATGAATCCAAATTGATGCAACTAATTGTTAAGTAATGAAACCATGAAAAAAAACCACATGAATAATAAGGATTTTGATATATAACCAATTCACCTAGTCAAATATATATAACCAATTCACCTAGTCAAATACTTTTAAAAAGGATTTTGATATATAACCAATTCACCTAGTCAAATACTTTTGAGATATCAAATTTTAAGTGAGAGATCAAATTTTAAGTTAAATCTTTTAGATTCCTATATTTTATGAGTGCATTGTGCTACTATCACAACCTGATGATTTTGTCACCCTTCCATAAATCCAAAATATTCATAGAAATCTTCGTAGAGAAAAACATTTACTTTAATTTTTTTTATAACCATATTATAAATTATAAAGTGTCTTTAATTAATAAATTCATATAAAAATATAGAGATATTATTAAGAAGCTCATATAAAAATTTAAATTTTTGAAGATTTTTTTTAATCTCTTTTATTTATAAAATTTAAGAAAAAAATGCTTTAAAGAATTTCATTTCTCTTTACAATTAAATAAATTATATTTATCTAAAACTACAACTTAATAAACCTATAAACCTATAGTTTATAACACAACTTATATATATAAGACTAAAGGAAAATGGGAATTACTTTTCTTAATTATAAATTGATAAAGAGAAATAAGACTTGCTTAAACAAGTGTTGCTACAATAATGGCTATGTCCCTATCAACAACAAATTTGTACATTTATTTGCTTGAAAGAAACAAAAATTAGAGTTAGTTCATGTAAAAAAAACTTTCTAAAGCCACATAACTTATGTGTTATGTATGATGGTATTTATTATTAAGGAAAACCTGAAATTAATCCATATTTAACTTAAGGTTATGATTACTAATAATTAATTTAAAACCTAATTGTCATTATCCAAAGAACTATCAATAGTTTTTCAATAATTAATTTAAGTTCCTTCCTTGCATAGAATAGGTTTTGCAACCACAACTACCATAAGGTGCACCCAGATTGTTTCTTTTCAAACAGTGTAATAGAAATGATCTTGTTATTTTCCATACCTGAATACTTGTATGTGTGCAAGTTGTAGACAACCTTGATCACTCATGTTGTTTCCATTCTTGCGTCTGATCGTTTCTTTGGAGAGGAGATTGTTTCCATGGTAAGGTTTCCAGTCTTTTGTCTGATCACTGCATTTTAGAGGAGTTTGTTGTGAGTTTTCTTCGTGAAGGAGTTTGCAAAGATGGCAAATCTACTTGCAAAAACTTATCTCAATGAAGCCAATAAATTGGATGGCTCGAATTTCTTCAATTAGAAATTCAAGATTATGACCTTGATGGAAGGTTATGGTGTGTGGATAGTCGCAAAAGGAGATGAAGTGAGATACGATGCAGCTGCAGGTGCAACATCGACAACAAGCAGGAGAAGAAAGCCAATGTATTGTTTCGAGTGTCTGTGAAAGATAATATAATTCCTCACATTAGAGATGCTAAGACTTCTAATGAAACCTAGAAAACACTTAAATATATGTATGAGAATAATAATACAAATCATATTATTTTCCCGAAGAGTAAATTGCTAAGTATTAAAATGAATGTAAATGAATCTGTTAGTATTTTTCTTGGGCGAATGAAAGACATGAAAGACAAATTGGGAGATATAGGAGAAAATGTGTCAAACATCGATCTTGTCACAATTACCTTAAATGGAATGCTAGAGGACTATCAAATGTTTATAACAGGTCTTGCAGCCAGAGAGAAAACTCCTACCTTTGAGGAACTAACAGGTATATTGTTGCAAAAAGAAGAGAGGTGCATGAATTTGAAGCCTCATAATTCAGAATTAGCACTATAAACAAAGAATATATTCCCTAAAGGGAAGCCAAGAGGAGGAGGGACATGAGGAAGTTCATTTAACATGAAGTCATTTCCAAATCCAAATCAAGGTATGCCATTTCCAAAGCCAAATAAAGTTATGTCATCTAATAGAAATGAGCCTAAATGTTTTTATTGTGGTAGGACTGGGCATCTTGCCAGAGAATGTTATAAGAAGAGAAGTGATGATGCTAGACATAAATATAAGAAACATTCAAGACACGTTGTATAA
This sequence comes from Picea glauca, assembly GCA_000966675.3. Lineage (NCBI taxonomy): Eukaryota > Viridiplantae > Streptophyta > Pinopsida > Pinales > Pinaceae > Picea > Picea glauca. Next base: position 408,157 of record JZKD02S2041250.1, read on the forward strand.
TAAAACCTAAATTTTGATTCAAAAGATTTCAGATTGTTTGTGTCTAATGTCGTATTTTCTGTTGAAACTCATGATATTGACGGATGGTTTGTGGATTCTGTAGCCTCAATTCACATCACATGTAACAAGTATTGGTATATAAACTTTAATAAAACACATAATGGTGCCCATATTTATCTTGGAGATGATCGTTCTTATCATATAAAGGGATATGTATCTATTCCAGTAATGTTGTTGAATGGTACTGTTAGACATGTTCACAATGTTGTGTATGTCCCTGGGATACATAAAAACTTGATTTATGTGTCCAGAATTATAGATCATAATTTGAAGGTTGAATTCTTCAAGACACATTGTATAGTGAAGGACCTGCAGGATCATTACAGAACTATTACCTCAGGAGTCATAGTTGGAGGTCTTTACAAAATTTATGTCACCAATAAGAACCATCAAGCATTGACTTCTTCAACTATGCCTACAGAAACTCTTTGGCACCAGAGGTATGGTCACATTAATTATCATGACTTGTTGTTATTACAAAAATAAAGTATGGCTGAAGGACTCCCTATGTTGAAGAAGAATGAATATGTTGCTTGTGAAGGTTGTGCATTAGGAAATATGCATAGAGATGAATTCCCCTCTAATTTTGATAGGAGAAAGAAATATATATTAGAACTTGTGCATACTAATGTTTTTGAACCAATGCAGACAGGGTCCTTAGGTGGTGCTTATTATTTTTTTCTATTTATTGATGATTGCACAAGATACACATTGGTTTATTTCCTTAGAAGAAAGAGTGATTTTTTTAATACTTTAAGGAATTCATAAACATGATGGAGAAGAAAATAGGAAAAACCATCCAAATTATTCGTTCATATCAAGGGTGAGAGTACATATTGGGGAACTTCATCAGGTATTGCAAAGATCATGGAATAATATAACAATTCACAATGCCACACAATCCATAGAATAACGAAGTTGCATAAAGGAAAAACAGAACTTTGGTGGAGTGTGCATGGAGTATTATGAAAGGTAATAATATCTCAAATGATTTTTGGGCTGAGACCATTAACATTGTTTTTTATTTAAAGAATAGAAGTCCAACACGGTCTCTTGATCATAAAACTCCTTTCAAAGCCTTGCATGATTCTAAACCAACAATTAATAATTTGAGGATATTTGGGTGTAAAGATTTTGCACATATTTCAAAGGAGAATAGGAAGAATCTTGATGTTAAAGCCATCAAATGTATTATTTATAGGGTATTGTTCATAATTTAAAGCATATAAATTATTTGATCCATGTACTCACAAAGTGTTTGCAAGTAAAGATGTAATTTTCCATGAGCAGATTGATGGAAGAAATGAAAGCAACAGTCGTGGGGGATGGCATTGTCTAATTGAAGATGAAGAGGTCAAATAAGAAGTTTAAAAGAATCAACAACAACAACAGCAATAGGAAAAGGCATCTAGTGACATTGATATATCCAACAATGAAGAAGGATATTCACAAGAGTGTGAAGAATTCAACAACCAATTCAAAAGATCTTCACGACAGGTTCATCCACCTGAAAAGTATAAAGATTATTCTTTGCTGAGTAATATTTCAAATGTCATAAAGCCCGTGATTTTTAATGAAGCTAACGAACATGAAAAATGGAGAAAAAAAATGGAGGAAGAATATGACTCTATAATGAAAAACAAAACTTGGGAATTTATTGAATTGCCTAAAGATAAAAAAACCCATAGGATGTAAATGGATATAAAAACCGAAATTCAAAGCAGATGGTAGTATAGATAAATATAAATCCAAATTGGTGGAAAAAGGGTACTAACAGAAGGACGACATTGATTATGCAGAAACATTTGCACCAATAGATAAATTAAACACTATAAGATTGTTAATTGAACTAGTTACAAAGAACCATTGGAAGATTCACCGATTATATGTAAAATCTTCTTTTTTGAATGGTGAGTTAAAGGAAGAGGTTTACCTTACGCAACCAGAGGGGTTTTTGAAAAGTGGTCAGGAACATTTAGTCTGTAAATTAAAGAAAGCATTGTATGGACTATAACAAGCACCTAGGTCATGGTATGAAAAGATGGATTCTTTCTTTCTTCAGTAGGGTTTTATGAGGAGAAAAAGTGATCCAAATATGTATACCAAGTTTGATGAAAAGGGGCATGTTGTATTGATTTCCTTATATGTTGATGATTTAATTATTACAGGAAATTCAGGAAATTCAGAAAAATTGATTAAGGGAATTCAGAAGCAGATGTTGCAGGTATTTGAAATGAAATATCTTGGTGAGTTACATTACTGCCTAGGTCTTGAGGTTTGGAGAAATGCTTGTAAAATTTTTGTTTCTTAGGGTAAATATGTAAGATAAGTACTTAAGAAGTTTAAAATGGATCAATGTAAAGTTTCTTATGTTCGAATGCAACAGAACACAAAAAACATTCATGATGATGGTTCAAAGGAGGTAAATGGTGCAGTGTATAGATAGATGGTGGGAAGCTTGAACTATCTCACTACAACCAAACCTGACATGGAATATTATGTTAGTGTGTTAAGTCAGTTTATGGCAAGACTCCTAGAAATCCATTGGAATGCAGCGAAAGGGGTACTCAGGTATCTCAAAGGCACAATTGATTATGGTATTAAATATACTGATTCATTTGATGTTGAGCTGACCTGTTACTCAGATTTAGATTGGGATGACAATCTGGATGATCAGAGATCTACTACAAGTTATGCCTTTGGCATTGGATTCAAGATTGTTTCATGGAGCAGTAAAAAGCAGCCTACTGTATCTTTGTCATCTACTAAGGCAGAATACAAAGCATTGTGTGTAGAAACTTGTGAAGCTGTTTGGTTGATAATACTTCTTCAAGATGTTGGAGAAGAACAAAGGAAAGATATGATAATCAATTGTGATAACCAGAGCTCAATCAAGTTGGAAAAAAATCTAGTTTACTATTCAAGGACAAAGTATTTTGATGCTCAGTTTCATTTTGTTCGAGAAAAGATGCAGTCTAATGATGTTTCTTTAATGTATTGTAATACTAGTGACAATGTTGTTGATATTTTTACAAAGCCTCTTGGGAAGATTAAATTTTAATTGTTTAGGGAGATGTTAGGTGTGAAAGTCAACCCTTTCTCCATTAAGGGGGAGACTTAGAAATAATGGAAATCCTATTGGTTACGTAGGTTTTGATTTGGTATTTATTTAGGATTGAAATCCTATTTTGTAGAGGTTTGTTCCAACTCTCTAAAACGAATGTAATCATATATATTCATGTACTCCTCATTGATCAATTGAATGAATTGAGTGATGTTCCCTCGAAGCGTTGCCTCGCCTTTGAGCAACTGGTTTCATTTCGTCTCATTTGTTTTCCCAATTTTCAAGTGTTTTTTCTACTATAAACGCATTATCTAGAGTCTAAAAATAACTGTATATATGGTTTTAGTGCGTACTCTTTGAATGACTTTATTTTTCCAAATTTCACTATAAAAAAAAATAATATGAAATAGAAAAATATATGATATAAAATAACTAATTATATATTTTAAATGAAATATGAAAGTGTATTCAAAATTTAAAAAGCAAAAGAAAGAAAAGACTTAAAGAGAAATTAAGATTACATTAAACATTTTAATTGTTATTAACATATGAAATTGTTGAAGATTATTGATTACAATACAAGGTCATATGAAATAAGAAAATATATATTATCTAAAATAATTAATTAAATATTTTAAATGAAAGATGAAAGTGTATTCCAAATTTAAAAAGAAAAACATTGAAAAGAGTTAAAACTTTAGTTTCATTAAAGAAAATCAGTTGTTTACTTTTACGAGAATGATTTGCAATGGTATATTTGAAAAATCACTATGAAAGTTATAGAGAGTACGTTCTTCAATTAGGTTCTCGATACATCCGCAAAACGGACCTATATTTGTAGACACGGTTGAAGAAACATATTGTTCGTATTTTACTAACATATTTTCGAAAACGGACCTATATTTGTAGACACGGTTGAAGAAACATATTGTTCGTATTTTACTAACATATTTTCGAAATATATCATACTAGAGCATTCTCATAACAATCAAAACTTAATCTCCCTAGATGGTTGTTATGTGCTATTTAGAGTATTTAGGAGCTTGTCAAGGATAATTTTGTTATGGCTATTTAGAGTATTTAGGAGTATGTTAAGGATAATTTTAAGGATGAAAATTTATATTAAAATCTAGAAACTTGGTATAAGCTGCAAAATGTAAAATGTTTGGGAATACTTTGTAGAAATATTCAAATTTCTAAATATTTTATATAGTTTCTATAAAATTTTGGAGATTTTGAAAGTAAAATAATTTTATTTAATGGAATTTAGGCGAATCGTTTTTAGAAAAAATGGAAATTGGTGAAACTTTTTTTTGAGAAAAACCATGTAAAATTATCCCATTTTCAAAACTTCGCCCCTAAAACCATCTATCCAGGATGGGGTGGATGTTGTGACAACAGGTCTTGTCCTATTTGATATTCTACTTCCACAAGAGAGCAATCATGCATTATATCGGGACATTTATTTCCTAGTTTGGAAGGAGGTGCAAAATAATCCTTAGAAGGATCTTAGGACAACTTGTAGTTATTTAAGATGTCATGATGAGTGTTAATGGCTCTAGGTCCATTTCACTCTTATGGTTATGATGATAGTTCGGTTGTTAAACAAGAAGCAGAGGAGTCATGCTTCCATGTCTCTTCCAAAGCAAGAAAACCTGATTTGATGAACACGTATAGCCTTGGCTGGTATGGAAGCTGTAGAGTTTTATGCTACGTCTATCCCTTAGGAAATTCAATCCGTCAAAGTTTTATGCTATGTTTGTCCCTCAAGAAATTCAAGACATCTGCATGCTCTAGAGGAAGATGTCAAAATAATTTGGGCAACCCAAGATGATGAGGAGGTTGATTCTAAGGTGGAGGACATAATTTCGAATATGGGTTGTACCAGAACTAGGAAGTATAAATTATATAGAAATATGAAATTGCAATGGCATACAAAGCCTATGGTTGTTGGGGGAATGCTCCCAAAAGACCAATACTATAGGAAATTTAACAAATAATTTAACAAATTATTTGAAGCCTTGGAGGACCAGAATCAACTACTCATTACAATGGTCTCATGTTTAGTGAAATGCAGTGGGCTTTCATTCCAATTCTCTTAGCATGCTAGTGAGGAGCTTGGGGCTTCAATGGATGCCCGACTCAATGCAACACCTCTACACCTGGTTGGACCTTCTTAATATGACTATATATGACTCTTTTTTGTTTAAGATGTTTAAATTTAGAGAGTGACTATCCAGTTTACCTGTTTATGATACTTTTAAACTTATAGAATTATGACTCGTTACTATTTTGATCCAAACGTGGTTCCCCTCTTAGGACACCCAAAAAAAATTATGATTTTTTTTTAGATTTATACCATCTAAACTATTAGAAGCAATATGCATCTATAAACATCTTATTCATAATTGAATAAAAATTATTTTCTCTTCTACTTTAATTAAATCGAAATTTTAACATCAACACCCATTTATTCAACCAACGTCATTAAATAAACATTTCAAATATAAAATACAACTTCATTAACAAAAATAAATTCAAACCAATAAACTCTTAACAACATACTATCCATAACCTTTATCACTAATATGCTTTTTTGTATTAGTATCAATAACTATCTATAGGCCATATGAGATACTTTAATTTAAACAATGGATGGTTCATGAAAAGGCAATTTCCAGTAGATCAACCTACGCTTTCCAGCTAACCTACCATCATCAGAACCCCAACGTACTTTCCAGCCCAGCTAACCTACCATCCACCATGGATCAATATACTTATCCCCTCCTTGTACTCTCTTTATACGTTATGTCTTTTGTATCATTATATTTACCTCGTACATAATTACTTATTACTTTTTGACGTCTTTTATTATATAATTATTTTTCATTTTATCTTTTTCTTATCAAATTCACATCCTTTGGTTGATGTTTAATTTACTTATTTTAAAGTAATTCATTTTAACAAACATCCAGTCCACTTCTAATTTAAACTTAATAATATAGTTTAACATATAAAAAAACAATATAATTATATTAATTTTTATTTATATTTTTCTAAATCATATTATCATTATCATCCATGTCCATTAACTGAAATAGTATTTGAAATACTTTTTTTTAGTGTTTTTT
>JZKD02S2041250.1:414515-425801 GCA_000966675.3 Picea glauca
AACAAAAACATATATATATAATAATCTAATTATATATATTTAAAAAAAGATATATATATATATAGATATATATATATATATAGATAGGCTACCTCGAGAGATCTTAGGTTAGGGAGAGGGGAGAAATCCTTCCAGGATGGAAGGAAATGTTCCAAGGATGACAGATCCCATGATAGCATCGTCCTTCGAAAGAGGGATAATAGAAGGACAAACAACATGGAAAAAGTCCTTCAAGGACATAATCAATAGTAGGCCAGACAACAAGGAAAAGGATATTGAGATGGGGGGAGTATGTACCGATGAAGGTTACTCAAATTCGACAGAAACATGGAAGGTAGAGAAAGCACAAAAACAACAAAGGAAGCTATAGAATGGGTGCTTAATTAAGACAACATAAAATCTGATATACGAGGTAACCTCACATGGAATTGGGAACTACACCCGATACATGAGATACCATGTTTATGGGTATCTATCCCTTGGAGAAATCCCTCCAACTATGGATCAAAGCACGATGGAGATTAAAGGGAAAAATTGATCTCGAACTGGGATCTAAGGGGCTCTTCACAAGCATATTGATAGCATATTGATAGACCCCTTAGACCAAGAAAATTTCTTTGAGGAAGGCCCCCTATCTCTTCAACTATGTCAGCCTAGACATGAGATACTAGTCAGATAGGTTCACCCTTGAGAAAGAAAATTTCATAGAGGCGTCAGTCTAGATCTGCCTGTATTCCCATCCAAGGGATTTATGGGAACCCGAGACCATCGAATCCATTGGTAATACCGTGGGAGACTTTGGAAAGATATGATAAATCATTAAGGTGACAATGTATGTATCCTATGCCAAGATCTATGTTTACATGAATGTAGCAGGGGCCCTTCCTGAATCTATTGTAATCTCGTATCAAGATGAAGAATGGACCTAGTCCGTAAACTATGAACATATCCCATTTAGATGCAGAAAATGCCATACCCGTGGACATATCTTCAGGGACTTCCCGCACAACGCCCCCCACATGGGAATTCAGGAAAAGGGGAAAAAGATTGAGAGGGATTTACTAAAATTCCAAATAAAATAAAAGCAAGGACAAGAAAACCCAAACAACAGGTAACGAACCAGCCTAAAATCACAAGTAACAACTTCTAAATCTTGGAAGGAGAACCCAGTGGAACTACTGAGAAAGAATAGGCAAAGGAACCCGAAACAGTGCAAAAGGACACTATAGGATCAAAAGAGGACGATTCTAAAAGATGCAAGATAACAAAAGAACCATGGCATAAAGCGATAACAAACATAGAAGTTTAGAAGAAGGATTCCCCAAAATCAGGAGAAGATTCAATGGAGGAATCATACATGGAGGAAACCCAAGCAATGTAAATGGAAGAGATAGAGATATATCTCCCAACATTGAGTGAGATTCATGGACCGGTGATAATTAATAGCCTCACCATCAATCGGATCCATAAATTCCAATCCAAGATAGAATCTGGAAAAGGAAAAGGGGAGTCCACAGAGTCAACACCAACGTCTTCTGGAGGTATAAGAATCAATACCAATCCCCTTAAATTCCCTAAGAAACAATCAACAAATGAGAAAATAAGAGGAAAAGAAACTTATCGACAAAAATAGAAGAAACAAGAGCTGAAATGGTGGACTCGAGACAAGTGGTTTGCTTCCCGGACAACTACTTCACCCCCAACCAGAAATCTAAGTATGAATATTACATCCTGGAATATTAGGGGAATGAATATTTTTTCCAAATAGAGGATGCTAAAATCTAAAATATCCAGGATGAAGGTGGACATAATCCTCCAAGAAACAGAATGTGGTGGACTCAAGACAAGTGGTTTTCTTCTCGGACAACTACTTCACCCCCCAACCAGAAATCTAAGTATGAATATTACATCTTGGAATATTAGGGGAATGAATATTTTTTCCAAATAGAGGATGCTAAAATCTAAAATATCTAGGATGAAGGTGGACATAATCCTCCTTCAAGAAACAAAATGTGACAAAGATATCATGGGGAGGATAACCCATAAAATTTGTCTTGGCAGTGGAAGGAACTTCTGGAGGAATAACGACTCTCTAGGATCCCGATGTTATAGAAATGCATGGATTCTCTTCCAACTCCAGCCACCTAGATCTCAAATTCAGGTGTATTGGAACATAGGAAGAAGGATATATCACCAATGTATATGTCCCAAATACTCCCAATATGAAGAGAATTACCTTGGAATAGTTAAAACTAATTGGAGACTCTATGAGTAGTAAAGTTTAGGTCCTGGGACGAGACTTCAATCTGATCAGAACCCCCTTAGAGAAGCAAACCCCCTTAGAGAAGCAGGGAGGCATTGAAAAACTAGACTAGGAGAGTAATGACTTTGGTGAACTCATAGAAAAGCTAGGACTAGTGGATATCCAAACCAAAAATGGTACCTTCACATGGAACAACAGAAGGGGGAAAGAACACATAATTTTAGTTAGGATTGATATATTCTTACTTTCAGAAAATGCCCTCATAGACAAACAAGGAGTGATGGTCGAGTTCCTCCCCCTTCCTAGATCAAAACACTGGCTAATTACCCTAGAATGGGACCATGTATCGAAATAGGGCCCCAAGCCATTTAGATGTGAGAAGTTTTGGCTGGAGCACCAGGATTTCCTTCCTAAACTGGAATTATGGTGGAAAGAGAAATGAAATATCCATGGAACAAAAATGTACTAGTTTCAACAAAGGCTTAAACATGGCTGCCAATGTCTTCCAAAATGGAAGAAATAAGTTTTTGGCAACATCTTTGAGGAAAAAAACAAACTAGAACAAAAATTGGAGAATATTGGGCAATAAGGAATTCAAGGTTTTTGCCCCCATAGCCTCCCAGAAAGAGAGGCCCTGATTAAGGAAGAGATATTTAAAAGAGAAGGATGAAGAGATATTTAAAAGAGAAGGATGGCAAGAAATCCTTTCGAAACACAAATCAAGGATACAATGGTTAAAATAAGGGGAAAAAAATACCTAGTTTTTTCACAACTCTTTAATCCAAAGAGGAAACAAAAAAACAATAATAGCCATTAAATATCCTGATCGAAGTAATAAAAATAAGAAGGAGGATATAGAAACAAATCTCCTCAACTACTTCCAAAACCTTCTTTCAGAACCATAAATCAATTGAGAAGCTCCAATCTCAAAAGTCACAGGACCCTTCCCAAGGATAGTGCAACTTAAACAATCTCAGGCACTGATGAGACCAACGTTGTTTAAAGAAGTGGAGGAAATTGTCAAAAGTATGGATTTCGGTAAGTCTCCAGAACCAGATGACTTGACGACTGATTTCTACCAAGCAAGATGGGCAGTACTAGGTCAAGATATATGGGAGGTGGTTGAGGAATATCGTACCTCCAAAGTTATTCTTCAAGCCTTCAACAACACCTTTATTACTCTCATCCTGAACATCAAAGGAACCAACACTGTAGATAAAAAAATTCCTATATGTTTATGTAATATTATTTATGAAATCATCTCTAAAATTGTAGCTACCAGAATCAAACCAATCCTCCCATTAATAATATCTTAGGAAGAATGGGGATTTATGGAAGGAAGGAAATCCTTTATGGAATCGTAGTAGGTAATGAAGTGATACATTCTCTAAAAATATCCAAAAAGGAGGGGATGATGATGAAACTAGATATGTCTAAAGCATATGACATGATGAACTTAACAAGGGTGATATTATCCTTTGGTTTTGTATAATATTGAGTCACATGGGTTATGACTCTGATCTCAAACATTTTCTTCTCGAACCTATTAAATGCCTCACCCACCAAAATTTTTAACGGCTTGAGAGGCCTCTGTCAAGGAGACCCTCTCTCACCCTTCCTTTTCATAATTATGGCAGAAAGCCTAGGTCGAATCCTCTCCCGGGAAAAAAGGGAAGGTGTGATCAAAGTCCTTCCCCTTCTCATGGAAGAGGAGATGATTTCACATCTTCTATTTGTGGATGATAATATCCTTTTGGAATCCCCTAGAGTTAAATAGGTTAATGGATTTAAATCGCTTTTGGGCCTCTTCAACCTCAGTTCGAGCACTGTCATAAGCTAGAAAAAATACTAGTTGTTCTTCTTAAATACCCCCGTAATGTTCAAAATCATTTAGTCGATGTAATTGGGTTTCATATATCAACTCTACGAACCAAATAATTAGGTGCCCCCTGCTCCTTAGAGACTACCATAATCCCTCGTGGGAGACCATTCTAGAAAAGATGGAAGAAAATTTGGGTTGCTGGAATCAACGCTCTCTTTCCTTTCCTTGGAGAGTCCTTCTGATCAAGTTGGTATTCTCTTCCCTCCCTGTGTTTCTCTTCTCACTCCTGGAAGCACTAGTAAAGTTCCTTCATAATATGAGGGGTATTCAATGAAAATTCCTTTGGGGAGGGCCTTCGAAAAACTCTAAATGGCCCTTAGTACAATGGATCACCCTCTATCGTACAAAGCCTAAAGGAGGTCTTAGACTCAAGGAACCTCAACTGACCAAGCTAAGCTCTAGTGGATATGGATCAATTCCCTTGCAGTTTTCTGGGCCAAACTCCAGAAGTCAAAGTATACCCCTCTCACTATTATCCAAAGCTTAATCCATGCAGATGGTAACCATACATGCTCAGTGATCTTGAATAATGCATGCCAAACTTAGATTCTAGTGTACGCCCATTGTTTATAAGAAGTACATGATGGAAAGTTAGCTCAATTTTGGGAAGATGTGTGGGAACAAATACCCATTTTAGGAGGAGGAGATCGATTCCTAACTTTAAGAAATTCCCTAGTGAGAGTAGGATGGGAGAAACTTCACCATTTCTGGAAAAATAAGCCCCTCTCGGAATCCACCTTTATTAGGACCTAGAAACTACTAGAGGATTGGTCTTTCTAATGGACAGAGGATCTAAATCTTTGAATATCCATAACCCTCCACGAGAGATAGATCGAGATTCGAATAGGGAAAGAAATCATTCATTGGGAAACCCAAGCTAATGCAGAATTCATAGACCAAACTACTTATCAACTCTTGCAAGACTGAGGACATCAACGAAATATACCCATTTGGCACAAAATTTGGAGCATCTTGCTGTGGGCCAAGGTATCTAATTTCCTATGGCTAGTGTCCCAAAAAATAATTCTAATGTGGGACTGACTTCTTAGAAAAGGTTATGTCAACCCTTCAATCTGGATTCTTTTTTGTTATAATGAAGAAACCCAATATAACATCTTCAGAAACTATAGCTTCACTAGAAAACTATGGGACCTAGGAGTCATCAACTTCAAAAAAACAAACCTCCAATGAGACAATGTCATATCCACCATAGAGGAGTGGAGAGATAAAAAATTTAACAATGACATCATTAATAAACGTTGGGAGATCTCCCCACGTATCCTTATGTGGAATGCTTGGAAAGAAAGGAACATGATAATTTTTAAAGAAAAAGGCCTTACCATAAGTCAATTGTGGGAGCTCATCAATGGGAATCTGACTGAAACAATCGTAGTGGTCCAGTGGCCTGCGAAAGGCAGCCAGGTAAAAACCCAGGAAACAAAGATCCTTAGAAGATGGAACATGGATGTTGACTTGAATAAGAACCCTCATACCTAAAAGTTAGGATCTGCTAGGATTCGAGGCTATTGGAAACCCTTATAGGAAGGGTTCATCAAGATCAATTTCGATGGAGCTTTGAAAGGAAACACAGGTCCTACTGGAGCAGGAGGGATCTTCCAAAATCATCAAGGGGGAACCCTTGTCCTCTATGATTCCTCTCCAGGAATATCGACAAATAACGAAGTTGAGATAGATGATCTAAGGAGAGGTATGGAACTAGCCATAGAGAAAGGTTTCTCAATGTTGGAGGTGGAAGGAGACTCCCTTCTTATCATTATAGGTATACAACGACTCATGAACGAGGGCAAAAAAAGAACATGATACAAAAATAGTGCTTGAACCATGGATTTTCAGCTCTCAAAACTTTGGTGGCCTCCATTTCAACAACCATCGCAGAACTAATCAGGAGGGAATCCAACTCAGTGGTCGATTGCATGCCCAACGTAGATGTCACCTTATCTGAGCAGTTGTGGATCTGTCTCCCGAGGAAACCACTGCCAAGTGGATTGGATAATTAGATCCAACGTGGATGCCTAAACAAACTGACTAAATGAAAGGTAGTGAAGAATCATGGCGGCAGACACACCTGTGAACAGGGCCCTCCTCATGATGCATTAACCTGGTACATATGGCATGGATCGGCTTGGAATTTGGTGATGGAGATCAGGAAAGATCTCCACACAATGAATTTTCTCATCTTTTCTTTCAGTAGTCCATTTGAACCGAGGAATTGCATGACTAGGGTTTTGGGGCCATGTTTTCCATCGAGGAAGCCCCCTTGGTTATACTCTTTTTGTACTATATTTTGTGAAGTAAAAGAATTTTTCTTTTTAGTTTAAAAAATAAATACATATTTTATAATGTTAATATACTATAAAATATTTTAATATATTAAAAAATATATATTGCCTTGAATTTTTTATGTTTGTATTTTGGCTAATTTCAATTAATAAATCACCAAAATAATGTAATGATTTGTTCAGAATTTGTCGAAAGAACCACAGTGTTATTGACAGCTTGTCGTCGACGTTTCGGATCCACAACAAGATCCATCTTTAGGACAAAAAGACCTAAGGAAAAATAAGAGAGGAGCCTTTAATAAATAGTGATGAGGCAGGTGAAAAAACTACGGTCGACTAAGTGAAACCCTCGTTTTTAGGAGATTTTTTTTTTTCTCAAAAGATAATAAATAGTGGTTTAATTAATGAGTTAAGTGGTTTAATTATTAAGTTTTTATGTTAAAGGTAGGCTAGATTTAGGGTTGACCAAAAGGTGTTAGTATTATAAATATTAATTTTATGTTGATTAAGGTTAAATTAATGAGGTAAACCCTAGGTTTGAGGAAGTTCATGTAATCTTAAGTTAATTTGACTAAGCATTGTTAGTATTATATATATTAATTTTATGTTAATTATAGGTTAAATTGAGGTTAATTTAATGAGGTAAACCCTAGGTTTGAGAAAGTTAGTATTATTAATATTAATCTTAAGTTAGTTTGACTAATTATAGGCTAAATTTAGGTTCATATTATTAATATTAAATTTTATGTTCAAAAAAGGCTAAATTTAGGGTTAACTATATGGTATATGGTGTTAATAATATTAATATTAATTATAKGTTAATTATASGTTAAATTAAGGTTAATMAAAAGAGGTGGCATTAATACTATTATTAATATTAATCTTCTGTTAATTATAGGTTTTATTAATATCATATCAGTGGTAGAAGATTATAAGTTGGAATCACTTAGGTTGGTCTTGGAATTAGTTTAATTTTTCATTGGTATTATGTTTGTTAAGGTTACGTTAGGTTAATAGTAAAAATGTAATAATAATAATGTTATTAAAGTAAGTCAAAGGGATTTTTAGGTTTAAGGTTGGTTTAGAAGATTAGGTTAGGTCAAGGTATGGAAAAAAGAGGGTGTAAGTACAAGAGTTTTGAGTGTAAGGTTAATAATGTTTTCTTTCCCGAATGAGCGGGATCCAACTTTCACTAATCTCTGGGCCATTGTCCCTATTTAGGTTATTGGGATTTTTGATGATTTTGATTGCCTCTCTAATTTGTCTTTTAAGGAGATGGTCTTCTTTAGCTAAGATTCTGGTGTCCTCTAGGCGTATGTGATGCTTATTTGTGAGAGAGTGTTCTGCTAGTGCTGAGGTGCGAGTTCGTTCATTCTTGATGTTAGCACTATGCTCTTTAATCCTGGTGTTGAAAGAGCGACCTGTTTCTCCAATGTAGCATTTTCCACAGGAGCAATCTATTCTGTATACTCCTTTGAAATTGTGTTGGTCAAGCTTGTCCTTAGTAGACCTCATATTCTGTTTGATGGTATTAAGTGGTTTGAATGAGGTCTTAATCTTCTTCTTGTTTAGGATTTTCGGAATTTTATCAGTGACTCCTTGGATGTAAGGGAGGTAGGCGGTGAGGCTCGGGGTTTGGTTGTTTCTCTGTTGAGGTTTGTTATTTTCTTTTTCTAGGGATTTCCTTATTGCGTTCTCAATCTCTTTTTCTTTGTAACCTATGTTTTTGAAGACTTTGTGAAGGTGATTTTTCTCTTGTTCTAGGTGTTCTTTATCTGAAATCCTTATGGTTCTAGTGGATAAGGTGTTAAGAATTCCTAACTTTTGGTTGGGGTGATGATGGGAACTGGCGTGAAGGTAGTTTTCGGTGTGGGTCTTTTTTCTATAAACTGAATGTCCTAATTTACCATCTTCCTTTTTGTTTATTAGTATGTCAAGGAAAGGGATGGTGTCATTTACTTCTCGTTCCATTGTGAATTTAATGTCTTTGGATAAATTGTTGATGTGATGGAAGAACTTATTCATTTCTTCTTCCCCATGCGACCAAAGTACATTGGTATCATCAACGTAACATTTCCATCTTAAAGGTTTCAGGGGGTAGGAATCTATGGCTTTGTTTTCAAAGCTTTCCATGTAAAGGTTGGCAACTATGGGGAAAAGTGGAGAGCCCATGGCCACCCCACTAGTTTGTTCATAGAATTCACCTTGATAGCTAAAGAATGTGGAGCGAAGGAAAACCTCCGCTAGTTTCGTTGTTACTGGATCAACTACCTCTTGGATAAGTACGATGGCCTCATTAAGAGGGATCTTAGTGAAAAGAGAGACACCGTTAAAGCTTATGAGGGTGTCATTCGGTTTCAAAATCTCATTTTTAATGGTGTTAACGAAGTCATTTGAGTCTTTTATGAAGGAGTCGGTGTGACCTACTAGGGGGCCTATAGTTTTAGCAAGATATTTGGCAAGCTCATAGGTGGGTGATTCTATCGTGTTGACTATCGGTCTGAGAGGGATTCCTTCCTTATGGATTTTCGGTAGGCCATAAATTCTCGGGGTGATCTCATTGGTGGGAAGCAATCTCTTTTTTGTCTTCTCGTCTAAGTTGGAGTTATTGATGGCTTTCTTTACTTCTTTTATTATCTTTTTAATGGGGTTCTTTGGAATCTTAATGTAGCTACCACACAAAAGGTGTTCATTCATTTTGGTGATGTAGTCTTCTTTATTCATGATGACTGTGGCGCCACCCTTATCTTCTTTGAGAATGATTAAGTTTGTGTTATTTCGGAGGTTATTAATTGTTGTTCGTTCTTCTTTACTAATGTTTCTTTTAGGAGGTTTGGAATTGCGGAGGATAACGGCACAATCTTGTCTAACCTGGTCCTTATCTTCATCATCTAGGGTTTTAATACTATCTTCAATGCAACAAATGAGATTATCAAACCGAATGGAGGAGGGAGAGATGGCGAAATTCAAACCTTTATTCAGCACGCTCAACTCAGAGTGGTTGAGCTCGTGTGAGGAGATGTTCACGACCTTCTTCGCGTCAGTGTTGTTGCTTGCGTTCTCCTTTTGGATGAGAAGTTTTTTAAGATTTGATTCTTGCCTGGAGTGAGCCATTCTTCTCACGTTATCATCTTTTAGGGCTGCCAATGCGTCCTCTTTTCTCCACATGTCCGGATCCAAGTCGTGAGTGAGCTTTAGATGGAGTTTCAGCGCGGTTTTGGACAGCAGGTCGAGCATGTACCTTTTTTTTCTGATTTCGCCTCTCACTATGGATTTTTCAAAGGCGTGGAATGTCGATCTGTTCCATTTGCTTCTTATTTTATCCTGAATGCGCGCGAAATTGGGTAGGACACTATTATCTCTGCATTGTTTCAGGAAGTCTAGGTATGTTGCTCTTCTCTTTATTTTTACCCAGAGCTTTTCAAGTTTACGAACTTCATCCAGAATCTCCCTTCCGTGCAGTGACGTAATATGTTCATTTAGGTTTATGTGGTGAGAAATGTGTTCAGAATTTGTCGGAAGAACCACAGTGTTATTTACATCTTGTCGTCGACGTTTCGGATCCACAATAGGATCCATCTTCAGGACAAAAAAGCCTGAGGAAAAATAAGAGAGGAGCCTTTAATAAATAGTGATGAGGTAGGTGAAAAAACTACGGTCGACCAAGTGAAACCCTCATTTTTAGGAGATTTTTTTTTTCTCAAAAGATAATAAATAGTAGTTTAATTAATGAGTTAAGTGGTTTAATTATTAAGTTTTTATGTTAAAGGTAGGCTAGATTTAGGGTTGACCAAAAGGTGTTAGTATTATAAATATTAATTTTATGTTGATTAAGGTTAAATTAATGAGGTAAACCCTAGGTTTGAGGAAGTTCATGTAATCTTAAGTTAATTTGACTAAGCATTGTTAGTATTATAAATATTAATTTTATGTTAATTATAGGTTAAATTGAGGTTAATTTAATGAGGTAAACCCTAGGTTTGAGGAAGTTAGAATTATTACTATTAATCTTAAGTTAGTTTGACTAATTATAGGCTAAATTTAGGTTCATATTATTAATATTAAATTTTATGTTCAAAAAAGGATAAATTTAGGGTTAACTATATGGTATATGGTGTTAATAATATTAATATTAATTATATGTTAATTATAGGTTAAGTTAAGGTTAATAAAAAGAGGTGGCATTAATACTATTATTAATTATAATCTTCTGTTAATTATAGGTTTTATTAATATCATATCAATGGTAGAAGATTATAAGTTGGAATCACTTAGGTTGGTCTTGGAATTAGTTTAATTTTTCATTGGTATTATGTTGGTATTATGTTGGAATTAGTTTAATAAGCTTTGACGTTGTCTCTCTTTTCACTAAGATCCCTCTTAATGAGGCCATCCTACTTATCCAAGAGGTAGTTGATCCAGTAACAGCGAAACTAGCAGAGGTTTTCCTTCGCTCCACATTCTTTAGCTATCAAGGTGAATAATATGAACAAACTAGTGGCGTGGCCATGGGCTCTCCGCTTTCCCCCATAGTTGCCAGCCTTTACATGGAAAGCTTTGAAAATAAAGCCATAGATTCCTACCCCCTGAAACCATTAAGATGGAAATGTTACGTTGGTGATACCAATGTACTTTGGCCGCATGGGGAAGAAGAACTGAATAAGTTCTTCCATCACATCAACAATTTATCGAAAGACATTAAATTCACAATGGAACGGGAAGTAACTGACACCATCCCTTTCCTTGACATACTAATAAACAGAAAGGAAGATGGTAAATTAGGACATTCAGTTTACAGAAAAAAGACCCACACCGAAAACTACCTTCACGCCAGTTCCCAT
>JZKD02S2041250.1:442317-470576 GCA_000966675.3 Picea glauca
GGTGGGTAGTTTGAATTATCTCACCACAACCAGACCTGATATTTCATATTCTGTGAGTGTGTTAAGTCAGTTCATGGAGAAACCTCATGAAAGCCATTGGAATGTAGCAAAGGCAGTACTCAGGTATCTAAGAGGTACACTTGATTATGGTATTAAGTATACTAATGCATCTAATGTTGAGTTGACAGGTTATTCAGATTCTGATTGCGCTGGCAATCTAGATGATCGAAGATCAACCACTGGATATGCGTTCAACATTGGATCCAGGGTTGTTTCATGGAGAAGTAAAAAGAAACCTACTATATCTTTGTCTTCTACTGAAGCAAAATATAAAGCCTTGTGTGCAGCAACTTGTGAAGTTGTTTGGTTAAGAAGACTTCTTCAAGATGTTGGAGAAGAATGAAAGGAACCTACGATGATCAGATGTGGCAATCAAAATTCAATCAATATTGAGAAGAATCTGATTTTTCATGCAAGGACAAAGCATGTTGAAGCTCGGTATCATTTTGTTCGAGAAAAGTTGCAGTCAAATGAAATAACTCTTGTGTATTGTAATACTAGTGAAAATGTTGCTGATATTTTCACTAAGCCTCTTGGAAAGATTATGTTTGAATTGTTTAGGGAGATGTTAGGTGTAGAAGTCAATCCATTCTCTATTAAGAGGGATACTTGGAAATAATGGAAAAAGCGTTAGTTATAAGCACCAGTTATAATCTTCAGTTGTGAGAGTCAGTTGTAGGCTTGTTAAGAGTCAATTCTTAGTTAAGAGGCTAGTTGTCTTTGGTTTGCATGTAGCCGACTCGGGAGATTCTTTTCCTATATAAAGATGTAATCCATCTTCATTGAATTCATAAAGAAGTGAGCGTAGCCTCACCGTGTTTGTTTGCATGGTTTATTTTAAGTAATCATAGAAAAATAAATTAGTTTCAAAACATATCAATACAGGAAAAAACATGTATAATTGTTAAACAATTCAACTATTAAAATGAATAGAGTTATAACCTATAATGGATTTGAAATTTTTACAGGTTGGATTTGATTCATCTCTGGAAATGGAAAATGGAATGACAAAACCCTATAGCTGGGTAGAGAGGAGCGCATGGCTCTAATGCTCTCCATGCAAATGAATTGTTAATTTAAAATTGTGATAGATGTGATTACCACGCCCTAGTTAAGGATCATTGTATAGTATGATAGGAAGAGAAAGTAATGGTTCCAAGGGGTGGCCTACCCAAATTGTTCCATCATGTCTTTCCATTAACCTACACCAATATTAATAGTGGGTAACAAGAAGTTAAGTCTGTATTTTACTCCATATATTTAAAATACGATGTGATGTGTATACATAATATTTCAAGTGACAACTCTAAACTAACAAACATTATTTTGATAATCGTGGAGGCCCTAAGGCCATGAGCTAGGTTAGATTTAAATGTTACCAAAGGAGAAGCCATGGATTCTATTAATCATTACCCCTATGACATGGTTATAATAATATATTTGGTCAAGAATAAATATATTGCAACTTAGATGAGTGGGTTAAAAACCTATTGCCAACATTGATTTATTATTTACTTAGGGGTGGTTTAATTTATTGATAATTTATACATGACCTTCAATTCATAATAAAATATCTGAATCACCCAAGAACCACAATAAACTAGAAGTTTAAATGTTAAAAAAATGAAATATTACATGTAGACAACTGAAGTTTTCTCAAAACCTTTAGAATCAACACTCAAATGTTGAAAGAATGAAATATTACTTGTAGACAACTCAAGTTTTCTCAAAACCTTTAGAATCAAAACTTGTTTCTACAAAAACAACAATCATTTGTCTGAGAATGGGTGTGATACCCCGAAGTTTTAAAAACTAAAACTTGTTATTTTTATTATTATTATTTTATATGATGAGAGTATGGATCTTTATGATCAAACTCAAGTACTTATTGTTTTATTAATAAAAAATGAATCACACATTGAGTATTGTTTTATTAATAAAAAATGAATCACACATTGAGTATGATTTTTAGAAGAGAGATTCACTTGATCCAAAAGAGAAACAACCGTTATAGCATAAGGGGAAAAGTGGTGAGATTAATTGAGTTAACTCAACTAAGTGAGACAAATCTCAAGATTATAGAGAATCTGAAGAAACATGTGTAAAAATAAAAAAATAAAATTGGCAAGTGGTCATTGAGTAGGAGGCCCATGCATGTGTCAAATACCTAGGAAAATATTATAAAATAAAAGAAAACCAGGAGGATGGGGCACCATTTTGAAGAAGATGTGAAGCATCTAAAAATTGCATGACACAAGAGAACACTCACATAAATCTTGTAGCCCTTAAACCTACAATAACTTACTTGGTTAATTTATCGGATCTAGATTTAGCTTGGGAGTGACAGAGTGTGCATATGTAGTTTCTCTGATCTACGGTTGGGAGGAACGACCTACTTAATGTTTTTTTCCCTTAGATTTAGCTAAAAATTGCATGACACAAGAGAACACTCACATAAATCTTGTAGCCCTTAAACCTACAATAACTTACTTGGTTAATTTATCGGATCTAGATTTAGCTTGGGAGTGACAGAGTGTGCATATGTAGTTTCTCTGATCTACGATTGGGAGGAACGACCTACTTAATGTTTTTTTCCCTTAGATTTAGCTTGGGAGTGACAGAGTATGCATATGTAGTTGATCTAATCTACGGTTGGGAGGAATGACCTACTTAATTTTTTTTTCCCTTAGAAATATTTAGTTATAGATTTTTGTTTCATATTCCAATTTCAATATGGATAGTTTATTCATGATCAAAGTTGCAAATTATTCAGAGATTAGATGAATTGGTAAAGAAACATATTTTATGAAAAGACCGAGGCTCCTAATTTAATGTGTTGTCTCTTATTCTGTATTTTGTTATGTGACTATTTATATTAGTGAGTCGATGAATAAATGAATTCCTAGATTAGAATGATGAAATTATTTTTGATATTATGGTAGCTACGGGAGGTATTTACCTCCACATGTAAATTTGATGAGAATAGAATATGTTGGGAAGTAAGAAGAAACCCTAATTGATTGGTTAATAACCCTAGAAGAGAAGTCAGCTCAAGGAAATGACTAGTATTAGGTTATTAGTCTCCAAGAGAAGAAGTCGGCTAAAGGAAATAATATATACTAAATAATTAGTACCCAGAATAAGAATTCGGCCCATGCAGTCTGCCAGATTTAGTATAAATACAGAAGGCCAGTCTTCATTCTGGCAGGCATTCTCAGAATTGGAGAAGAAACACTAGTGCACACTGTAGTTGGCCAGTTTGTGCGCAAGTTTGGAGGAGAGTTGTCGTTGCAGCTGCTGCAGCTAGTAGATTTCGGTTTTGGCTTGGAATATCTCTTGGTTATGGTTTGGACTATCTGATCATCTCTTTTTTGATGAACTATCCTTGAAGAAGGGTGAAATACCCTTTGTTTGGCTATCTAGCCTAGGGTTTTCTTCCAATATGATTCTCTTTCAAGGTTAAGGTGCTTGGAGGGTGGCTTCAGCCTATGGTTGGGTGACAATAGTGATATTTTCTATGGTAAAATGAGCACATTCTAACAGGCTATGGGACCACACCTCCTTCATTTAGTCTAACCACTCGAAGGGAGCATATTCATAAGGATACTAAGCTCGTTGAAAGAACTATCTCTAGGGTTTCTAGCAAGAGTAGTTACAAAATCACTATCGCTAGGGTTACTAGCAGGTGGAGTTGCATAAACCCTAACCCTATCGTTGAGTCATCTTAAGTGAATGGATTGACCTAATTTCTGGATATACTAGTGCGCCCTAGCCTAGTGCACCTCCTGGTACTCTCAACAAGCCAAGACGTCAAGTTTGTGTTTTTTATCAAATCTAGGGTCGATTGAATCAAGGCAACCATGACCTACTCTATGAAGTTAGAAAACAAGTTAGATGGGGCTTCTAACTTCAAAGCATGGAAGACAAGGATTGACCTCATCCTTGCCAAGAATAAAGTGTTGGATATCGTGAAAGGAAATATCGTGGAACCAGAGTTTGAAGAAGGAAAAGAGAAGGAACCGTGGAACATTGCAGTTATGGAGAAGTTTAGAGACAATGACATCAATGCCATGAGTATCATAGTGGAATCTATAAAAGACCACTTGATACCCTACATTGACTCATCGAAGAAGATGTACGATACCCTAACAAACCTCTTCTTAGTCAGAAACATTGGACAAGTAATGAGTCTAAAGAATGAGCTTCGTGACATGAAGATGAATGATGATGACAACATAAAATCATACTTTGTGAGGATAGATCGGTTAAGATATCAACTACAAGATATTGAAGAGATAATCTCAGAGAAGGAACTGGTAAATGTAGTGCTCAATGGTCTTCCCAAGACATGGGATGCATTTTCCGCAAGCATGAACACAAGGAATGAGTATCCTACATTTGAATAACTTTGGACTTGTTGTGCACAAGAAGAATCAAGGATCAATGCAAAAGAGAAACCTCAAAAGAAAATTGATGATCAAGGCTTCACAACAAAGTTCAAGCATTTCAAGAATAAATAGAATTTTGGCTCCAGAAAAAAACCAAATCGAGAGAAAAATATGTCAAGAATACAATGCTTCAATTTTCAAAAGTATGGTCACTACAAGAATCATTGTCCCGAGTTAAATAAAAGGAAGGAAACACACGAAGAATCAGTTGCCAAAGAAAGGGAACCCTCAAAGAAATCCAAGCACAACAAAACATAATTCTTCTTCTAAGACAAGGTAACAATACTCTTCATAGTTCTTGTATATACCATATATTCTGTACATATCTTCATATCCATTTCTTAGAAGATAGAATGTTCAAAGAAAAACTATACCTATTGAAGAACAAAAAGATAATGATTTCTATCATTATGACTATAAGTCAGACAATACACATGAAAGGATGAAGTACATCAAACAATTCATGTGGAAGTTATTACATAACTAACAACTACGAGATAAGCCGAGATCAGAATCAATATTGAAGAAACATAGAAGAAGTAAAGACATAAAGAATTCATCAATCAAGAGGAAATTGGAGAAAGACTTATGACACCTTGCAAAAGGCAATAAGGATGCAGACGGAAGAATGGATTATGTTATATGGAGGGAGATGATTATATACTCCCAAAAGAAAACCATGCACTCATACATGAAGAAAGGATTAGGAGGGAGCTAATCCTATGATCCATGGAAGATGATGAATTATATATCCATGGTAGCAGCCATGAAAATAAGTACATGTTTAGTTTGTCTTGAGAAGAAGTTTTCTTTGAAAAGAAGCCTCAAAGTATCCCTGACTGTGCATCCACATCCATTGATCTTATGATGAAAGGAAGAAGGCAGAATCTTCAAGGCATGAAATGTATAGAAAACTCCATGAACTCAAGAGCTAAAGAGAAACATAAGGATGAACATGAATATTACAAGAGAGAAAGAAAATACAGAACAACCAGTCAGTGTATCAAAAATCACAAGCCTACCAGCCTGACATGAACTCACTAAAAGAAATCAAGAAGAGGAACCAAAAGCTGTGACGTAGAACAATGTATGGAAAACTTATGAATGAAAGCATTGTGAGATCTAGAACTAGAGGTTTTCCCATATGGAGGGAGAAGACTATGATGATTTTTCATTCCGGTAAACCAAACATACCTCTGCATGAGCCATTATATCGTCTACAATATCCATGGGTTAGAGTTAACATCAGAAAAATGTAAGGATTTTTCTCCTCAACAAAGTAATCAAACAAAGAAGTGTATATAAACCTGAAGGTTTTGAGGTATACCAGAAGGAGACTCTTGTATGCAGATGGAAGAAGACAACTTGGTAGAGAGCCTCCAATGCATAAAAGAAGCGTGGTGAAAAACTTTCTATAACAAAGATACTGTATCAGAATGGCTACTTAGAAGCTCGAGATGATGGATTGCTAATCCATGACAAACCCTCATGATGGAAAAAGAAGTACCACTTGGATGTGTTCCATCTTGACCCTTGCCACGATGTCATGAGCTAGCAGGAAACAAAAGATGAATGCAATAATGATTGATCAGAGCTATATGAAGCCTTCAGAGAATACCAATGTTCTAGAAAGACCGAAGTACATTGAGATCAAGAATTACACTCTCAATGATGAAGTCTAGAAAAGAGAAAGTGGTTCTCAAATATGTATCTCCATAGATGAGCAGATAAGCAGACATTCTAATAAAGCCTCTATCCAAGATAAAAGAGTTTGTGTACTCAAACTGGAGCTTGTGGAGACGATTTCCTTATTGAAAAAGGAAGAGATGAATCCTAAGTTGGGAGGGAACAATTATGTGTTATTCATTTATGGAAACTCATTTTTGAGTTTGAAAAATGGTCTAGGATGAGCAGTTCCTTTC
The DNA here is from genome assembly GCA_000966675.3 of Picea glauca. NCBI lineage: Eukaryota > Viridiplantae > Streptophyta > Pinopsida > Pinales > Pinaceae > Picea > Picea glauca. Next base: position 448,748 of record JZKD02S2041250.1, read on the forward strand.
CAGTTCGGAAAGTGGTTTGAGATTTTTTATGGACATGCATTTTCCAGTTCGAAAAATGGTCCAGATCGAACAATCATTTTCAGAATTAAAATGGTTCGATGGATTGTTGATGTGCCATAGAAAATGATTTCACATTGTGGTTAATAGGGGGAATGGTCTAGGAAAATCTCTCTTCTTGAGGGTTACTCAAGAAGACTGGTATGCCTCGCCGTATAGTCATTCTTTTGACACTCACAGTTGTGAGCAGTTTTGAAGAATGGTCTATTTTGGAGGTTGGTGCAGGATAGTCATTTCCTTTGGAAATGGTCCGGACTGTCATTCCCTAGGGAATATTCATTCTTTCCAAGTTGCACTTTGTTTAGTTCTGGAGGAATGGTCCAGATAGGTGAATGGTATAGGTTCAACAATCAAGGATAGGCATTCCCTAGGGCAAACTCATTCTCTCCAGGTTGCACTTTTTTTAGTGCCGAAGGAATGGCCCGAGCTGGGGAATGCTCAAGGATCATAAATCAAGACATTTATTCTTCCTTGCTTGAGAATAATAGTCCATATATCTCATCATTGATGTTTTACCTTATGAGGGCAGATGCTCTTCCAAGATCTCATAGATTTGAGTGGAAGAATGGCCTAGATGATTCAGTTTATATCATAATAATGTTTTTTGTGCAGGTTGATATCAGATGATTGTTATGGAGATTGTATGTCTCTAGACAATAGATGTATGCTACTATGGTGGATGTGTTGCACTGATTGTGACTATAAATCACATATCAAGTATCTGTGTGCTACTTGGTGTGGTAGTGTACCATTGGATTATAGCTATGTACTACTATCAATAGACACAATTGTGTTCTATTGAATGATATTGTTATGATTGCCTTTAATACTATCAACATTGTTGGAAATCATTATCAGCTACATGTATTATCAAAGGACAGAGATTTCCCAGATGGAAAATTGTTCAGAACATTTATTCTTCTAGGACATATGTCCAAATTAGAAGAATGGCTCTTGTGTCACACTGTGGTGTGAGTGACTTATCCAACATCAAGTCTGATTACTTAGATGGAGTATGTTTTTGAGAGATTATGCATATGATAACACTGATAATGATGATGGTGCTCATGATCTAGTCATGAGATAGTCTATACGACTATGTTAATGCTATCGAGTATATGGTATGTTTGTGCTTAAGACCATTACCTTCAAATACCTCCCTAGCTGGGAGGGAGTGTGGATATTATGGTAGTTGTGGAAGGTATTTACCTCCATGTGTAAACCTGACAAGAATAGAATATTCTGGGAAGCAAGAAGAAACCCTAATTGATTGGTTAATAACCCTAGAAGACAAGTCGACTCAAGCGAATGACTTGTATTAGGTTATTAGTCTCCAAGAGAAGAAGTCGTCTAAAGGAAATAATATATACTAAAGAATTAGTACCCAGAATAAGAAGTCGGTCAAGGCAGTCTGCCATATTTAGTATAAATACATGAGGTGAGTCTTCATTCTGGCAGACATTCTCAAAACTGTAGAAGAAACACTTGTGTGCATTGCAGTTGGCCAGTTTGTGCACAAGTCTCGAGGAGAGTTGTTGTTACAGCTGCTGCAGCTAACAGATTTCGGTTTTGGCTTGGAGTATCTCTTGGTTATGGTTTGGACTATTTGATCAACTCTTGTTTGATGCATTATCCTTGGAGAAGGGTGCACTATCCTTTGTTTGGCTATCTAGCCTAGGTTTTTCTTTCGAAATGATTCTCTGTTAGGGTTAAGGTGCTCGGAGGGTGGCTTCGACCTATGGTTGGGTCAAAATAGTGATATTGTCTATGGTAAAACAAGCACAATCTAACAAGTACTACCATGTAATTTCCATGTATTTCCCAAAGTTAAGTGTTGATAAAACTCTATGTAATTTTGATTGTAACTAATAGGGTTAAGAATCTAAACAATATTGTTAATAGAGTAAAAATAAAACATAGAAGATACAATAAATTAAGACTTTTGTTAAACAAAAAATATCAAATAAATACTATAGGTAATTACAACCGATGTAGTGGAGGTTGAAAGTATAATGTCAAGTCTTGTAAATCCAACCTTCTAAGATCTATAGAATTTCATATTTATAAAAATGAAAACAATCGACAAAAGTGCTAAACATTATAAATAGTGCTTGGAATAAACCATACCAACTAGCAAAAAGAACCTATAAATCTAACGAGGTAAAGAAATCATAATATAATGAAGGACATAGTTAAAATATAATTTTTACCAAGTATTAATTATATTAACCTAATGAGGGTAAAACACTTAAAACAAAATATAGAGTATCTAAGATGGGCATCAGTGCCATTTAACGGTTATAAATTCCGATACTAAACAAAAAAAACTTAATACACTCACAATCTTCCTTCGGACAGTTAAAACCACTAAGTTTATTTCACAGAACAAAATATCATTGTTAAGCATCAAATCATTGTTATACATCAAACAATGGTGTCATGTTCTACATCGACAATTTAAGTCTAGAATGGAAGCCAAAGTACCTTTTGAGGGTAAAATCCCTGGTATATAAGTCATAATTAACACATGTAAGAAACATCATAAAGAATAATGATTAGTATGGCACTTGAGTAAGAAGGATTGAAACCCTAAATACTTACTAGAGGTAGTCGGGTTGAATGTTATCTTGGGAAAATCTTGATAGTATAGCCATATATATATATATATATATATATATATATATATATATATATATATATACCCTCCAGAAGAACGGGTATTATTAAGAAAGGGAATTTTATGGAATTATGCCAATAAACATAAGGATATACAATTACCTTACTTTAAAGAGAGCAGTTTAAATATCCCAAGGGAAAGCCTTTGTTGTAGAAAAGAAAAGGTTCGAGCCTACACTTCAAATCTAATGGGTACCCTCATTCACAGCAAGGGCCCATCATTAGATTATAGTCTCCATGAACCATGATTAAAATTTCTCCATAGAACATAGTACAATAATATAAATACAATAAATTATGAGTGATACAAATCTAGAATGCACTAATATTTAATTGGCCATTATCGCCACTAGTAAACTCAATAAAAATTACAAGGAAAATAGGGTTAATGACAGGAAACATAATTAAGAAGATATAAGTTCCTTACAATCTACACACAAAGATATTTACTTAAAAACACAAAATAACACAGGGTTAAATTAAGAAGATATAATAACTTATGAACTGTGTAGAAGGATATTTACATAAACCCAACCAAAAATAGCTTTGTAGACAAAGTATCAAAGGCCTAATAATAATATTGATACGAGGAAAATCGTAAAAAACTAACGTACAGTTTCTAGTTAGGAATAAAGATTAAACACACACTCAACGTAGAACCAAGCGTAAGTATCCATCACTCATATTCGGAACCATAACGAATAACTTAAGAACAAAGGGTCGAAATCTTGAAGGCTCTTGGAAATGACCCGAAAAAGGGAAGAAACCCTCAACTCGCACTCGAACGAAATGAAAAAATGGATATAATGTCGAGAAGTTTCGATGGTGGTTGGGACATTACGGGGCTAGCCCCCTTCCCAAGGAAGTTTACACTTTGGCATGAGAAAGGGATTCCATGCTATGGGTTAAGGACATGCTCATTCAAGAGGATGCAAAGTAACTTACATTAATGAGTTAACAGTCCAACTAACCTCTGATTAAACATTGTTAAAATATCACATTAACACTATCTAATAGAGGGTAAACACATAAAACCACTACGTCAACATCTTAACACCACACCTAATCGCTCATTAAATAGGTAAGATGTCTAGTCGAGGTGGTGGGCAATTAACCATTATATCAATAACATAAGTAATATAAATTTAGATACATTGTCATAAGAAAAGGGTCGAGGAACCCGTCAACCATAGAACATAAGAAAAATAAATTACAATAAGGATCCTATGACGAACAAGAAAACCAATTCGAATCATCATACATAAAGTAGAATCGACATATTTATGTATGTTTCCATGAAGGTTATGGTGTGAAGTTAATTAGAAATCATATAATGTACAAAATGGTGTATAAATGTAATAATTATGGTAATTGGAGAGAATTTTAATTACATAATATTATTAATAAGTAATTCCTATCAAAGGAATTTTGTAATGTCCTTGAAATAAAGAGTATAGGTTATTACACACGAGATTTACAATACAATGTTGCATCATTATTTGTATTAACAAAGAAAAATTAAGAGTATTAAGGCTATGTGACATAATGGTATTAGAGTTTTAGGAACTGCATTTGGCCTTTATGGGCTAAGCCAATCAACACTAATTGCTATTGTTATATTTTATTCTTACCTTTAGGAAGAAAAAAATTATCGCAAGAAATATGATAGAAGTACCTATTCCACCTGAAGAAGGTCACATCAAAATGCATCCAAAATTCTCGAACAAGGAAATATTGGTGAGGGGAATATATGGGTTAATTTGAACGAAATCATGGATAAAGAGAATCTATGGGTTAACTTGAATGAAATCAGGGATAACAGACAATGTGAATTAATTCAAACTGTACAAGGATTAAGGGAGGAATTACAAATTGTTAAGACATATAATGAGCAAATTCTAAAGACACAAGAAGAACTTAATGCAATATTGTTAGAAAAATTATGTAATCAAAATTAAGGTCAATTTTTTTAGTAATTCTAAAACTGATCTGCACAAGAAAAATGATAGGAAATTTGAACATACTAAATGAACAACATAATTTGTTTTTAATAAAACTGAAAACAATGAACAAAATAGTGAAACTTCAAGTGACTACAATGGTAATAGGAAATAAATAATTAAAAAGAAACATAAGCATCAAGAGGAAATTATGGGAGAATTTAAAAATATTAAACTTCCAATCTCTAATGGTCAGGTTGGAATTGAAGAAGAGGCAGAAGATGTGGGATGCAAAAATAATTTCACATATATAATTATTCAAGTAAACTTAAAGCAATAATGACCATCTATAATATTTTATGTGGCAAGATATCGAGAGAGTAAAGAATATTAATATTTGTTGTAGCAACCAACTTGGTACCTTGTGCATTTTCCTTGCAGCTAAGGTGGTATAGAAGATGTGGGATGCAAAAATAATTTCACATATATAATTATTCAAGTAAACTTAAAGCAATAATGACCATCTATAATATTTTATGTGGCAAGATATCAAGAGAGTAAAGAATATTAATATTTGTTGTAGCAACCAACTTGGTACCTTGTGCATTTTCCTTGCAGCTAAGGTGGTATGTACATTTCCCTTCTATTACGATGCATTGAGAAGCTAGGAGGTATCAAGAGAGTAAAGAATATTAAGGAACACAAAATCACTTGGAAGACTTTTAAAAGATATTTTAAGAAACAATATCTATCAAAAAGTAGAATCACTTGGAAGACTTTTAAAATATATTTTAAGAAACAATATCTATCACAAAAATATATTATGAAGGAAAGCTTAAATAATTTTATGAACTAAAATTGGAAAATTTAACAATTAAAGATGTTTCCAGCAAAATTTCTAAGCTTATTTCATTATGTAACTTATATTGTGGATTAAAAACCAAAGATACAACATTTCTTTAGTTGTTTCCGTGCCTCATATAAAGATATGAAGATATTATGAAGGAAAGCTTAAATAATTTTATGAACTAAAATTGGAAAATTTAACAATTAAAGATGTTTCCAGCAAAATTTGTAAGCTTATTTCATTATGTAACTTATATTGTGGATTAAAAACCAAAGATACAACATTTCTTTAGTTGTTTTCGTGCCTCATATAAAGATACGATTGAGTTTGAAAATCCTAAGAATTTAGAAGAAGCCATGTGTAAGTCTAAATTGTGATTTGAACAATATAAAAATAGAAATGAAAATGCTAAAAATTGGAAGGGCAAGAAGTTTGAAAGATATAAAGATAGGATTGAGTTTGAAAATACTAAGACTTTAGAAGAAGCTATGTGTAAGGCTAAATTGTGCTTTGAACAATATAAAAATAGAAATGAAAATGCTAAAAATTGGAAGGGCAAGAAGGTTGAAAGATTTGATCCGGGAAAAAAAGTGGGAAAATTTTTCAATAAGAACATTGTTAAAGGGTTTCAAGGAAATAAATATGGAAACAATAATACTTATAACCCATCCAAAAATAGAAACAAAAAACGAACAACATTTTATAACAAAGAAACTTCCCAAAAAGAACTAGTAAAATGTTGGGAGAGTAGCGAACCACATTATTTCAAGGATTGTCCTCACCAGAAGAAGAAGAACATAAATATAAATACAGTTCGAGAATCACTAACAGTGGGTTAAATGGCGAAGAGCACCCCAAACGTTAGCATAGCCTTTCGAAGCATATAGGAAAATCATCAAGCTTTCATTGTTGGAGTTACTTCACACACACATATGATTTATTTTTCCTAAGGTTATTCCATGTTTATTAGTCATAATTACTCATTATCTAGTCTCCTATATTTTAGGGGAGAATATTCCACCTAGAGAATATTCTCTTTCAGTTGACACTTCAGTTTGACTAGTTGAGTTGATTTTAGATATTGCATTGGTTTTTTCACCATGCAAAATTGGGATCATCACCAACTCACTACTCTTTGTTCAGTCAGTTAACTGAAAACTAGTTGACTAGTTAACTCAACTAGGTGGCAGTTCACTCCCATAACTGCCTGAGAGACTAGACTAGGTGGCAGTTTACTCTTGTAACTAGTGGTGTGTGCCCAGATCAATCTAGACCACCAATATGGCTCATTAGTTACTCATTTATCCTATATATATTGTAAATTATTCACTCTTTGAGTGTGGAATACGGTTAATGAGAATTCTTTTATTCTTTCTATCTTGCTTCTTCTTTCTCAATTTCTCTCTGCAAATGTGTGTAATATTTTCAAGCTAGATCTATTATGTGTAGGCTCAACACATTTACATGGTATCATAGCTGACGGACTACTAAACAAAATCTACACCAAATCATTTTTTGCAGGTACAAAAGATTGAAGACAACAAAAAAATGGATTATTTGTCGAAAATACTTATCATGCCTCATAACTATTTGGAATGGAAGCCAAAAATTCTGCTTCATCTTAGATGCAGAGGCTTGTACCAAATAACTATGGTAATGGAAGTAAATCCTGATTTTGTCCATGAGAAAAATGACTTTCTCAATAGACAAGATATGGCCTTAGGATGTATCAACATGTATGTTTTTCCTGAACTTTTCCATCAAGTATATGAAGAATCACAAGGATTAACTCCAAATGAATTATGGACCAGATTTGAGGTTCTATTTGGGAATAAAGAATATTGTGAAGATTTCATGTAGAAGGTCGAACAAATAGATCCAAAAGAGAAGCCATCAAAAGATCAAGCCTCTTATTATGAAGAGCCTTCTACAAACGTTTTTGCAGAAATTAGTATTCCAATAATTGAAGATGATGTCTACTCCATTTTAGATTTATTTTCTGAAATTCATGTGGAAGATATATGGCATGCATCTCAAGAGTCACATGTAGACATTGTTTCATGCACCATGCATGCATCCCAAGAGATAAAAAGAGAGTTGCGCACATCAAACTCCATTATGATATTTTCTGAGAAAAATGTTCAAAAACAAATTGGATATTTGGATTCCTCTCGGAAAAATATCCAATTTCAAAAAACAAATCATCTGAAATGGAGTCTGAAAAGTGAAGTTATGATCATTTCAAAATCAATTAAATTTCAACATTTTTCCGGAAACGATCGTACGGTTTTCAAAATTTCATCCAAAATTTATTTGGATATTATTCATTACAAGAAGTTAAAGTGGATATGTGTGGAAACATCAATGATGCATATACTTCATCAGATCCATGCAGACATCTACATCTTCAACAAAATATTCAAAGAGCACAAACTTGCACAGTTGTGAGGTCTTCTTGGAGTGAAGGACAAGGTTTCTTAACAACTATTTTTTGTTCCTTCTCATTTTTTTTTATGCATTGTAATTTGAGGGGGGCATTTGTTCCCATGAGATTTTCCATCTTTCTTCGTTTAGTTCAGTGTATCTTTTGTATTTGGGTACCTAACATGGCCTTGTAGCCGGGACCCATTCTTTATTTTCACCATAGTGATGTTTAGGGGGGTGTTGGAATTATTTCACACACACCTAGGATTTATTTTCCCTAAATTTATTTCTTATTTATTATTCACAATTAGTCATTATCTAGTCTCCTATATTTTAGGGGAGAATATTCTCTTTCTGTTGACACTTCAACTTGACTAGTTGAGTTGATTTTAGATGTTTCATTTGTTTTTTCACCATGCAACATTGAGATCATCACCAAATCACTAATCTTTGTTCAGTGAGTTAACTGAAGACTAGTTGACTAGTTAACTCAGCCAGGTGGCAGTTCACTATTGTAACTGCCTGAGAGACTAGACTAGGTGACAATTTACTCTTGTAACTCCTGGTGTGTGTCTAGATCAATCTAGACCACCACTATGGCTCATTAGTTACTCATTTATCCTATATATATTGTAAATTATTCACTCTTTGACTGTGGAATACGGTTAATGAGCATTCTTCTATTCTTTCTATCTTGCTTCTTCTTTCTCAATTTCTTTCTGCAAATGTGTGTACTATTTTCTAGCTAGATCTATTCTATGCACGTTCAACACATTTACATTCATGGTGGAAGTATAAGGTATGTTGAATAGTCAACCAATTTCCATTTTGTTTCCATGGCAGAAGTATAATATATGTTCAATTTCCATTTTGTTTCCATGGAAAAAGTATAATATATGTTGAATAGTCAACCAATTTCCATTTTGATTGATCCACGTGCTATTCTATGTTTTGTCTCACCTAAGATAGTATAAATATGTAAATTACAAAAGGAAAATTTTGAAAAATCATGGTTATTAAAACTTTCTACAAGGATAAAAAGGAAAATTACAAATCTTATTAAAAGTTGTGAAATTAGTATGAATGGTTTCATGTCTCAAGTGGATTTGAATGTTTTACAATTAGGATCATATGATGTATTAATTGGCATCGATTTATTAGAAAAGTATAAGGTAATCCTAAACTCCTATGACAAAAAGAATTACTTGCGTAGATGATAATGGCAACATTATTAACATTAAAAGGATACCAAGAACCACCATTAGTGCTAGAAAATTTTTAGCCTTATAGACCAAAAGATGTATTCGTAAAGGATGCAAAACATTTGTAGTACATATAATGGATAATGGAAATTAATAAAGTAAAAATGATATAGAATAATTTCTATATATTACAAGAATTCTAGGATGATTTCTAAGATATTCCTGGCTTACCTCCTAAAAGAGAGATAAATTTCTCTATAAACTGAGTACCCAAAGTGGTACGACTCTCAAAATCTCCATATCGAATGAATATCTTAGAACTTAATGAGCTAAAATATGAAATTAAAGAATTATTAAAAAAAACGTATATATTTGACAAAGTGTATCTCCTTGGGGAGAATTGGTACTTTTTTTCAGAAAGAAATATGGAACCTTATAATTATGTATAGGTTATCACCAACTTAATAAAATGACAATTAAAAATAGATATCATTTATCCCATATCGATGATCTTTTCTATCAAGTATGTGAGGCACCAATCATTTCAAATATTGATTTTCGATCAAGATATCATCAAGTAAGAATTAAAGATGAATATATATACAAAACAACATTTAGAATGAGGTATGGACATTACGAGTTTGTAGTGATACCCTTTGGGATAACAAATGCCCCACCCTCATTCACGTGTCTAATGAATAGTATCTTAAGTAAATACTTAGGCAAATTTGTAATCATCTTTATCGTTGATATACTAATATATTCAAAGAATGAACAAGAGCATGAAGAATATTTAAGAATAGTTTTAGAGATTCTAAGAGAACAAAATATATATGCTAAAATTAATAAATGTGAATTTTATAAGGATAAGATTAAATATTTAATACATATAGTTTCTAAAGAGGGAATAATTGTTGACCCTCAGAAAATAAAAGCCATTATGGGTGTCTAATGAATAGTATCTTAAGTAAATACTAAGGCAAATTTGTAATCATCTTTATCGTCGATATACTAATATATTCAAAGAATGAACAAGAGCATGAAGAATATTTAAGAATAGTTTTAGAGATTCTAAGAGAACAAAATATATATGCTAAAATTAATAAATGTGAATTTTATAAGGATAAGATTAAATATTTAATACATATAGTTTCTAAAGAGGGAATAATTGTTGACCCTGAGAAAATAAAAGCCATTATGGATTGGCCAATTCCAAAGGACATTTCAAAGTAATATCATTTTTGGGTATAACAGGATATTACCTGAATTTTATTGAAGGGTTTTTTAGGATTGTTTATCTTATAATATCCCTACAAAAGAAAGGAAAAAAAAGAATAAGCTCTAAAAAATGCCAAGAAAGTTTTGAAAAACTAAATCATCTTCTAACAACAACTCGTATACTAAAAATAAGAGATCCATATAAAGAGTTCATTGTATGCACAAATGCATGCATTGAAGGGATTCGAGGAGTAGAAACTAGGAAGCTTAAGGAACACGAAAGACATCGTGTAACACATAATTTAGAATTAGCTGTGATAATACACACAATAAAGATGTGGTGACACTATTTAATAAGAAAAAAATAGTTCATCGACGCTATTTAATAGGACAAAAATTCTTACTGATGTCTGATAAGATTGAAACCGATAACATTTCCTTAAAGTACCTATTTGATAAACAAAATATCAACACTCCCCAAGCAAGATTGTTAGCCTTCTTTAGTGAGTATGATTTTGATATAAAACATATCAAAATAAAATAAAATAAAGTAGTTGATGCCTTGAGTAGGTATTTAAATAGGATTTATACAGTTACAAGAAGTAATTATGAGACGAGGAAAAAATCAAGATCTTATTTAAGGGAAAAAGTCAAGATCGCGGCTAAAAAGGATATAGAATATCAAAATATTAAGTCAAAATTGACCAAGCTAAAATTGAGAAATCAAACTTCATACTTTCTAAAAATGGGTTGTTAATGTATAAAAATAGGATGTATATCTCTAACATGAAATAAATTAAATAACTAATACTAAATTAATTACATAAAAAACCATACTCTCGACATCCTCGCTATCAAAAAATAATTAGTATGCTAAGAAAATAATTTTATTGGCCTAATATGAAAGGAGAAACTATTGAATATCTAACTAAATCCATAGATTGTCAACAAGTTAAAGTTGAACATGGACATCTAGACCGATTATTACAACCCTTACCCATTCGTGAATAGAAATGGGAAATTATAAGTATGGAATTTATAACAGGTCTACCTAAAAGCAGTAAGAAAATTGATTCATTAATGGCTGTTGTGGAAAATTTGAGCAAAACAACTCACTTGATACATGTTAAATCCACCTATAAAGCTATTAACATATCATATATATTTATGAAGGAAATCTTCCGACTACATGGAATTCTAAAAACTATAATCTCAGAGAGAGATACGAAATTCAGACAAAACTTTTGGAAGGCCTTGTTGAAAGGCTTAGATACACAATTAAATTTCAATAATGCTTACCATCCTCATACAGATGGGGTAGATAGAAAGAACTAATCAAATAGTAGAATTTATTCTTAGGATGTATGATTTTTGGAAGGCCTTGTTGAAAGGCTTAGATACACAATTAAATTTCAATAATGCTTACCATCCTCATACAGATGGGGTAGATAGAAAGAACTAATCAAATAGTAGAATTTATTCTTAGGATGTATGTTATGTATCGACATACAAAATTGGAATAATACCTACATTTGGTTGAATTTGCATACAATAATCATTACCAAGTTTCAACTAAACTTAGTCCTTTTGAAATTCTTTATGGAAGAAAGTGTAACACCCTTTTTTCCCGGAGTTATCATATCAAAAGATTAAGGGATTAATCATATCAACAGATTAATGATAGGACCTTAAATGTTAAGGGAAATGGAACTAACAGTAAAATAGGTACAACAAAATTTGAAGGTAGCTTAGAATAGGCAGAAGAGCTAGGCAAACTCCAAAAGAACTCCAAGAGAGTTCAATATTGGAGACCATGTGTATATACACGTAAAGAATAAAAAGATTTCTTTAAGGATGGGAAGGTATACTAAATTATCTCCTAGATAGTGTGGTCCCTTTGAAGTTCTCTCTCAAATAGAACCTATGGCCTATCGGCTTGCACTTCCAGTCATGATAAAAGTACATGATTTATTCCTTGTTTCATGATTAGAAATATATATACATGATACTACTCATATCTTGGATTGGAATATGATAGAGGTGGAACTTGAGGTTGAGTTCCCAGTAGAGCCGGATCATATTATCGACAAGAGGAATCTTACACTCTGTATTCGAGCCATTAAATAAGTAAAGCCGGATCATATTATCGACAAGAGGAATCTTACACAGTCATGATAAAAGTACATGATTTATTCCTTGTTTCATGATTAGAAATATATATACATGATACTACTCATATCTTGGATTGGATTATGATAGAGGTGGAACTTGAGGTTGAGTTCCCAGTAGAGCCGGATCATATTATCGACAAGAGGAATCTTACACTCTGTATTCGAGCCATTAAATAAGTAAAGGTGCAATGGAGGCACCTTAGTCCCAAAGAGGCTACATGTGAAATGAAGAATCATATGGAAAAATCATATCCATTTATCTTCCAAAATGATCGAGACCAATATTAAATAACACCGAAGAGGGTGCTAAGTTATAAGGGGGGGTGGATGTGATACACAAAAGTTTTAAAAACTAAAACTTATTATTATTATTTTTATTATTGTCCATTATGGATATTTATAATCAAACTCAAGTAATTATTGTTTTATTACTAAAAAGGGAAGCACTCATTGAAGCACTCATTGAGTAGGAATCTTAAAAGAGAGTATGTTGATCCAAAAGAGAAACAACCAGGTGACGTGACAAGGGAAGGGAAAAAGTGGTGATATTAGTTGAGTTAACTCAACTAAGTGAGACAAATGTTAGGATTCTAGTGAATCTAAAGAAACATGTGTAGAAATCAAATTGACAAGTGGTCAATGAGCATGAGGCTCATGTACGTGTGAAATACCTAGGAAAATATTATAAAATAAAAGGAAACAAAGAGGATGGGATGCCATTATGAGGAAGATGTGAAGTATCTGAAAATTGCATGACACAAGAGAACACTCATGTAAATATTTTATCCCTAAAACATGCAGTAAGTTATTTGATTAAGTTTTTGGATCTGGATTCAGATCGGGGGTGACAAAGTGTGCATATGTAGCTCCTCTAATCTATGGTTTGGAGGAACAACCTACTTAACATGTGTTTCCCCCATAAAGATGAGAACGTGTGCATATGTAGCTTCTCTAATCTATGGTTTGGAGGAACAACCTACTTAACATGTGTTTCCCCCATAAATATGGGGTTACAGGTTTTTCTTCCATATACTCATTTAAATATAGATGGGTTTTTCTTCCATATCCTCATTTAAATATAGATGGGTTTTTCTTCCATATCCTCATTTAAATATAGATAGCTTATTGATGATCATAATTACAAATTATTTAGCGACTAGATGAATTGGTAAAGAAAGATATCTTATGAAAATGCCTAGACTCCTAATTTAATGTGTTGTCTCTTATTCTATATTTTGTAATGGGACTTTTAATATTAGGGAATCATGAATAAATGAATTCCTGTTTTAGAATAACGAAATTATTACCATGTAATTTCCATGTATTTACTAGAGTTAAGTGTTGATAAAACTCTATCTAATTTTGATCGTAAGTAATAGGGTTAAGACTCTAAACGATATTGTTAATACAATAGAGAAAAAAAAACATAGCAAATATAGGAAATTAAGACTTATTTTAAATAAAAAATATCAAATAAATACTATGGGTAATTACAACCTACGTAGTGGAGATTGAAAGTATAATGTTAGGTCTTGAAAATACGGCCCTCTCGGCTCTATAGATTTTCATTAAAAAAATGAAAACAATAGATACAGGTGCAAGGAAGAGTTATAAATAGTGTTTGGAATAAACCATACCAACTAGTGAAAAGAACCAAGGATTTTATGTAAATCCAACCTCGTAAAGAAATCACAACATAATGAAAGGACAAAGTTACAATAATGTTTTTACCAAGGATTAATTATATTAACCTAATGAGGGTAAAACCATTAAAACAAAATATAGAGCATCTAAGATGGATATCGGTCTCATTTTACAATTATAAATTCCTATACTAAACAACAAAACTTAATACACATACAATTTTCCTTAGGACAGTTCAAACCAATAAGTTTATTTCGCATAATAAAACATCATATTACAACTATTCCAAGATAAATAGATCGAAGAAATTGTTAACAAAAAAATCATAGGTAACCATCAAATATTTGTTATACATCGAACAATATCGAACAGTGGTGTCATGCCCTACACCGATAGTTCAATTCTAGTTCAATTCTAGAATGGAAACAGAAGTACCTTTTGAGGGTAAACGCCCTGGTATAGAAGTCATAATTAACACCTATAAGAAACATCATAAAGAATCTTCATAGTATTGAGGATTAGTATGACACCCAAGCAAGAAGGATTGAGACCCTATGTACAATCCATTGATTAAAAATACTTACGAAAGGTAGTCGGGTTGATCTCCATCTTGAAAAAATCTTCATAGTATAGTCATAACATATATATATACCCTACACAAGCACAAGTATTATTAAGAAATGGAATTTTATGGAATTATGCCAACAAATACAAGGATATACAATTCCCTTGCTTTATCGAGACCAGCTTGAATCTCCCAGGAGAAAACCTTTATTGAAGAAAAGAAACATCTCGAGCCTACACTTCAAATCTGATGGGTACCCTCGTTCACATCAAGGGCCCATCATTAGATTATAGTTTCCATGAACCGTGATTAAAATTTCTCGAGAGAACATAGCACATAAATATAAATACAATAAATTACAAGTGATACAACTTTAGAATGTACTAATATTTAATATAGTTGTGGCCATTATCGCCACTAATAAACTCAACAAAAATTACAAGGAAAACAAGGTTAATGAGTGGAAATGAAAGTAAGAAGATATAAGAGCCTTACAATCTACGCAGAAAGATATTTACATAAAAACCAAAAATAACGCAGGGTTAAAGTAGGAAGATATAAGAACTTATGAACTGCGTAGAAGGATATTTACATAAAACCCAACCAAAAATAGCGGCGGAGACAAGGTATCAAAAACCTAATAAAAATATTGATAGGAGGAAAACCAGAAACAACTAACCTGCAATTTTCGGATAGGAATAAATATTAAACCCACACTCTGTGCAGAACCAAGTTTAAGTATCCATCAGTAAGAGTCGAAACCATAATGAAGAACTTAATAACAAATGGTCAAAATCTTGAAGGCTCTTGGCAATGAACCGAAAACAGGAAGAAACCCTCAAATCACACTGGAGTGAAATGAAATAATGGAAAGAATGTTGGGAAGTTTCGATGGTGGTCGGGAGATTATCAGGATAGCCCTCTTCCCAAGGAAGATTACACTTGGAACAAGCGAGCGACGCCACACTACGGGTTAAGGACACGCTCATTCAAAAGGATGACAAGTGCCTAATGTTAATGACTTAACACTCCACCTAACCTCTCATTAAACACTGTCAACATATCACATTAATGTTTTCTAATCGAGGGTAAGCCTATAAAATCACTACCTCAACGTCTTAACACCTCACCTAACCGCTCATTAAATTAGTAACATGTCCAGTCGGGGGGAGGGTGGAATAAACCATTATATGAATCGCATAAGTAATATAACTTTAGATACATCGTGATAGGAAAAGGGTGGAGGAACCCGTCAACCATATAACATAAGCAACATAAATTACAATAAGTATCCCATGAGGCATACGAAAACTTCGAAACTGGATACATAAAGTAGAATCGACATATTTATGTATATTTCCATGAAGGATTATGGTGTGAAGTTAAGTATAACTCATATATGTGGTAATTGGAGAGAAGTCGAATTACATAATATTATTAATAAGTAATACTTATCAAAGTAATTTTGTAATGTCCATTAAATAAAGAGTATAGGTTATTACACACAAGATTTACAATAAAATTTTGCATTATTATTGGTATTTAAAAATAAATAAATTAAATGTATTAAGTGTATGTGAAAATGGGTGAATAATATCACAATATTGTATAACTGATAACATATCAGAACATGAAAAAATCCATTTAATGTCAATGATTGGTATGATGAAAGAATTGTCATATCAAATTCAACGTTAATGAACAATTATTATGTCATGGGAACACCATGACATTCATTTAAGAACATTAAAGGATCTTATGCAATAAACATTTAATCCATTATGTATAATGGAAATTCCAATTGCATGAACATACTCTCGATGATAGAGATTTAAAAAAAAATGTGGAAGGAGTCATTACAAACAAACATCACCTAAAATTATATTCCTACACATATGGTAACCATTAAATAGTGACTTCATATTTAATGCAGAAAAAGGATTCATTAATCAAGGTGCTTCTTAAACTATGGTTTCAAGTTCTTCAATTTTTTTGAGTTTTTAGAGTTTTGAAGTTATCGATTTTGTTGGGTTTTGAAAAAAAATATGGAATCATTTTAAGACTTTTACATTCAACATTTAAAATAAAGTGAAGTAAACATGCATCCTGCTAAATGTTATGATACTTAACAACTTATACAATGTAAGTACTATGATAAACAATAAAGCATACTTGCACTTTCAGTTATTAACAACACAACACAACATTGCAATGTAAAGATTTTATTCGATTTTAAATGGTTTTCTTTAATAACATTGAATTGCATTAGAGATAATTGTGGATCTATTATACTTAATTGACATCATATATATAGCACGGAAGTTAAATTGTGGCCCTTGTGCATAATTTACATAAAATACATATATATTGGAAATGTGTAGATCCAATTTCATAAGGCTACATATTTCATGAAGGTACAATGGATAAAAATACTGGTGCTACAGTTAAGGAGAACAAGAAAATGTAGTGAAATAATTTTATGATAAGATTATGTTGTAAGAAAATAAATACTTTAATATTTTTATGTGTTCCATGAATAATTGTGTTATAACCATGATGAGATTCCATTGCAAGTGAATATTCAATATCACAAAATTGTAATTTCATATTGTATAAATTGTCATATTATGATTTCCAAGTTTTATTATTTAAACTTGCTAAGATTTTTTTATTTGTTATAATTGTAAAGTTTTAAATATTTAAAACAATAAAAATGAGAGTATAATATTTTGAATAATTATTATTAATTTCAATAATATTCCTAAATAACTATTAAAATGAATAGTAAATTTCTATGTCACTATCAAAATTATGTTAGAGGACCAACCTTCTCTTAGTTGATAATTTTCACAATAATTTGGATTGCTTGAAGACTTCAAATTTAGCATGAGCTATTGCATATTTATTATGTACCATATAAATAAAAAATATTTCTTTTAAACTAGTCTAATATGACAATCACTTTTTAGACATCCATCCAATTTCAAATTGTTTAAAATGTAAAATAATAAGAAGTTTATTTAAATATATTACTGAAATCATATTTTAATGGGAAAAGAATGAAAAAAATCTCAAGATATATAATTAAAAGATTTAATCAATTATCTAAATGAGCAATGTTTCAAGATTCAAGAGGTTTGGGTTTATACTATTGATATGATATGTTTATATTATGGAAACTAAAAGAGAATACAATATCAATCAATGAATATCTCATTGATTTTAGCAATGATATAACTCAAAACAATAGGGAATATTGATTTCAGAATAGAAAAAAAAAATGATTTAGAGAAATTAGTTGCATTGATTTTAATAATGACATAATGGAAAACAATACTCATTGATTTAAGTGACTATACAATGCAAAATGATTGAGCATAATCCAATAGTTCCATTTATTTTAAGAATCATATAACATAAAAAAAAATAGGGTGCATTGATTTTAGTGATAATGATTTCAATAATATTATGAAGATCAATATTAAATCTAGATAAATATAAAACTTATGTTACATGACCAACCTTCTCTTAGTTGCTAATTTACAAAATATTTTGATTGCTTGGAGACTTGAAATTTAGCACTAGCTATGCATATTTATTATGTATCATATAAATATATAATATTACTTTTTAATGAGTTTAATATGATAAAAGTAGTCATGTTTTGAACATCCATCCATTTTCAAATCGTTTCAAATGTAAAAAAAGAAGAAATATATTGGGATTAAATATATTACTGAGATAACAGTTCAATACGAAGAGTTCCAAAGGATTTTCAAGATACATAATTATGCTTTAAATCATTCTATCAAAATGAAGAATGTTTCAAAATTCAAGAGGTTTGACTTTATACTATTGATATGTTTCAATCATGGAAACTAAAAGAGAATGCAATATCAATCATTGAATTGCATTGATTTTAACAATGATATATCACAAAACATGGAATACTAATTTTAGTCATATAACACAAAACAATAGGGAATATTGATTTGAGTCAATGATATCAAAAAAATTGTTTATTGAAATGAGGGAATTGAAATAATTTCAACAATGATATAACAAAAAAAATAGAGTGCATTTGTTTTAGAGATGGTACAATGAAAAATGATTTAGAGTAATTAGTTGTTATGATTCAATAATGATATAATGCAAACTAATGCATTGCATTGATTTTAGTAATGACACAATGATAAATGATCTAGAGCATTTACTTGCATTTATCTCAATAGTTACATAATGCAAAAAAATATGCATTGATTTAAGTGATAATAAAATGAAAAATGATTTAGCTTTATCAAATACTTGTATTCATTTTAACAATGATATAACATAAAACACTAGGGTGCATTGATTTCATTGTTAATGATATAACATAAAAACACTAGGTGCATTGATTTCAGTAATAATACTATGAAAAATGATTTACTGCATTAATGAAGTAATGATACGAAGGAAATTCATCCTCTATATTGATTTCAATTTAGAGGTAGTGCAAATTATCTAGTGAAAATAAATATAGAAATAATGCACTAAAAACCAATTTCATAAAAGATATATAATTTACTTTGATTAGGTGTGATTTAACTATTAGTATTTGTGCATTTAAACCATTATAATATTAAGATATATAAAATGTGAAAAACTCAAGAGGTACAAAATTCATGGTCTCACTTTTACTGCAATATCTCAAGTTAAAGCTTTGAGTGGTCTCCAATTTCAACATGCATTTCCATATGATCCATATACAAAGATTGGAAAGTGTGTTGTTGTCTCTAAGAGAAATTAAGATGTAATATATGAGTTACTAAATACAGTCCTCGTATCACTTCTTAATGATATGATGTAGTATATATGTTATTAAATATCTTTTCCATTCCATTTTGTTTCTATTCAATATCTTCATCACTAAACATTGTTACTTTATTATTATTTGGATTCATAATAATGTAAATTTTAAAGTATCAAGTTCATCTTAAACATATACATATATATTGATATTTTCGATTAAAATTTTCACTTTCATGTCGGCTCCCACTGGAATCAATGTAGATTCATCTATCATTTGGTGAGAGGGATCAAATATTTCCTCAAGTTTTTCACTCTAAGAAGAGGTTTTCAACTAGAGAGATTTGATTCCTCTCAACATATGATAGATCAAGTGTTAATATGGATCTATGTTAGTAAAATTATTCTTGATATAAACTATGAATAATATTCATTATTTTTATAGTGTTTTAAATTATATTTAAAAAATATAATTAATGGATGGAGTGGGAAGTGTCATTTTTTTTTCCAAGGAAAATATAGAGCTTCATTTCACTTGTGCCTAATTTGAACCTCGAATAACCCAGATGAGGAGTAAACCCTTGTTAGCCAATAAGAGTCATATGGAGAAGCTCATTATACTTGGAGACACTAAGAAAAAATAACATTATTTGCAAAAAAATCTATGTGGAGAGATGCTCATTTGGATGCTAGTATCACACGAATGAGACACACACTTAAGGAAATTACGTGAGTTTCCTTCTTCCACATTCTATGGGAAAACAATAGATCAACCAACATATAGGAAAACCTAGCAATCACTTCGGAAAAAGGGACTTTACATATCAATAAGATGTCTTCCCTCACCTCAATTCCTTGATAAATCAATGTCACATCAGAGTACACAAGAGTTAAATGAGTGGCAGTCTCGACCATGGGTAGGGATGTCAGCACATTAGATTGGGTTGTGGCTATCCACCATGCAGGAGGCCAATCATTGGGACTCCTGCTTGATGTACTGTGTGGGTATCTCTGACAGACCGGGTATGCCCATACATACTCCCATTCCATGCCATCATGTAACTGCACTGACGACCGACGACTTAACCTGCTGGACGACCTTGTCGTGACCCTGTTCCGTGGAACGTCCCGTTATAGTAATTAAATGCAGTCTCGTTATAGTAATTAACTGCAACTGCAGGTTGGTGAATGGATGGACGAGCGTGCTATAACCAAATTCAAATTTTGAATGTGCAAATTGGCGGAAACAATTCCCCCAATTGCCATTACATTGGCCAATCTCACACTCAATTGTAGTGGCTCATCCGGTAATGCTGGGCCGTCGCAGTGTAGACGAGGAGATCTCAGGGCGTTGTTGCGCTTCAAGGTGGGGATTATCTTTGACAACTCAGGGCATTTGCGGTCATGGAACGGCTTCAACTGCTGCCAGTGGTAGGAAGTGTCCTGCAATAATCAAACTGGACGAGTTGTGGAGCTTCGGCTGTCAGGTCTACTATCGGAGGAGGAGGTTTTTGCAATGATCCGCTCCATTTGGGAGGAGAGTGAGAGCGGCAGAATTTCCGTGAATGTGACCGAGGCCATATCGTCTTCCCTGGCGAATATGCTTTGGCGAATATTGGCGAGGAAGAAATTTTCCGACAAGGACTTGGGTGCCGATGACAAAGGATTCACGGATCTGGTGCTAGAGGTGTCTGATGTCGTCGGAAGTTTAAACATTGGAGACCTCATTCCTTATTTGGATTGGCTTGATTTGCAAGGCATCAAGCGATCGCTAAAGAAGGCCAACACAAGATACGATGCATTCGCTGAGAAAATGATAGACGAACATGTTAATGCCCGCRCTRCCAYRAATGKCCAGGCAGAGGCAGAGGCAGAGGCAGAGTCTYGTGTTAAAGACTTCATCGATGTGCTCYTGGAKATGGHTGAGACCGATAAAATGGAGGCAAAAGTTAAACGGGAAACCATAAAGGCAGTTACATATGTATGTTTATCTGGCATCGCCCACTGCTATTCTATTCCAATTCTCAATCTTGAATGATCCAAACTAACTTTTACCTTTCTATTTGTATTCGTGCGGGATTTGTTCTCCGCCAGAATGGAGACATCGGCAAATGCGTTAGAATGGGCAATGAGTGAGTTGCTAAGACATCCTCATGCAATGAAGAGATTGCAGGAAGAAATTGAATCGGTCGTTGGCCAACATGGTATAGTAAACGAGTCGGATCTGGGAAGCATGGTATACCTCCAATGTGTGGTGAAAGAGACGCTACGGTTATACCCATCGTTGCCGCTAGCGC
>JZKD02S2041250.1:515690-527651 GCA_000966675.3 Picea glauca
TCAAACACTATTGGGTCCATTACCCAAACCTTTGTGCTATGGGTCTTTCTTCAAGGGTTGACATCAATGACAACCAACCTTAATCAACATCCACAACTACTACTTAAGTAATTTCTAGACCCAGAGTCGGTATCCGGATTCTGATTCAGATTGAAGTTGCCTGAGGACATGCAACCTTTTTAGTTGGGAGGGATGTTAGGACCCTATAATGTACCTTTTTGCTCATACTTTTTGCTATCATTACATCCTTTTCCCACTCATATTTAAGCCTACATTATCACCTTAACCTATTTTCTCCAAAGGTATATAACATTTCTTCTCTTTGTTATATATTTATTTTGTTTTACATGTAATTTTACATTACTCTCATACTTAGCCATTAATCAGAAATATATAGTTGCTAAAACAATTTGAACTGTAGTTAATATACTGTTGTTGCTTGAAGACCACGTTGCTGAAACAATCAACAGTATGCAAATCTCGTTGCTGAAACAGTATTTTACAAACAACAGTAACAAGAAAAGATAAATAAAGAAACTGTTACACTGACCACAACAACTGTACCTCAATCCAACACCATTCCAACTATTGTAACAACATTTTTCTACAGGAGATCAGAATATCCTATTCCAACATAGAAGATTAGAGCAGACTAAGAATAGGATTTGTATGTACACATGTAATTTTATGCTTAATTGTATTAAGAGGATTCACCTCTTTAAATAGTGGAGAAATCAACATTAGAAGGGGGGATTACGAAAGGCTTAGCTAGAGGCGAATCACAGAGAAGGAGCGTGTTCACTTTGGATATTGTAACTTGTCATATTTGACAGATGAATAAAAGATCATTCTGAGCATTACTTCTTAATCCCTTTTATTTCTGGGGAATCTTGTGAGAAGGAAGGGGCCCACCTTCTTTACAAGATTCACCCATTAGTTTATGTAGTGTGTTAGTATTGCTTTTATCTATACCTTGTTAAAACTCTGTTTTGCTGAAACTCTGTTTCCACTGATTGTTACATCATTTTCACACAATTCATTCCTAGGTAATTAATAATCATTTTGATTAGTAATTCTATTTGCAGAATGAGTTTATGAAAGTGTGATAGTCAGAGATAGGTGATGAAGATTCCTTCTTTGGGGAATAGGGTCCTGTTCTCTGTTACAGAATATTTAGCCTTCAGTACTTGTTAATCATTTTGATTGGTAATTCTATTTGCAGAATGAGTTTATGAAAGTGTGATAGTCAGAGACAGGTGCTGAAGATTCCTGTTTTGGGGAATAGGGTCATGTTCTCTGTTACATAATAGTTAGCCTTCAGTACTTGTTAATCATTTTGATTGGTAATTCTGTTTACAGAATGAGTTTATGAAAGTGTGATAGTCAGAGAAAGGTGCTGAAGATTCCTGCTTTGGGGAATAGGGTCCTGTTCTCTGTTACATAATAGTTAGTCTTCTTTGCAGTGTGTTGAAAGGTTCCTTTTTCCTAGGTTGCTATTTCTTAATGTAATCCAGGATTCTTCTGATAATTATTTCCTTTTGAATCTTAAAACTTTGCAATAGATAGATTTCTTTCACTATAATTCAAGGTAGAAATTCAGTCTGTTCAAGGTAAGGTGTGATTAGTGTAACTTTTTGGATTGCTTTTGAGATTGAGCATATACAGTGTGTGATTGCCTTTGAAATAAACAGACTTCCCTAGGTTGACAATTTATGTGACACTTGATTGTTTTAATTAATAAGCAATTATAGTGACCAACAATTGCAAGGTATTGAAGCGAGCTTCCAAGTCTTGGCTACGGGTATGGGCCATGAGGACGAGGGAAAAGGGGCGGGTGGGGTAAAATTTTTTGCCGAAAAATGATATGTATGAATGCGATAAGGGTGAAGAGATGAATCCAATGGAATAGGTCTCAAATAATGGCGAAAAAAATTCCAGACTTTTTTTTTTAACACCTGCGGAGTTATACTCCGGTCTGAAGAATACTGCAATGATGAAATGGCCAAATGATTAACCAGGAATAAAAGTTTAGTTACTTGGAAACCTGAACACAGTTGCGCGAAAATAGATCTTGTTTGTTTTAATTTTCTTATGTTTCTGTCCCCAAGGGTTAGGTATTCAAGGGTTCTGTTAGCGATTACTTTTGTCTTAGGCACAGAAGCACCCAAGTCTGCAGGATGAACGGGAAACACCCAAGCGCAACAGCAGAAGGATCTATTTTCCAGTTACGAGTCAAGTGAACGGGCAAGGTTTTGCTTTCGACAGCCAAGATCCATCCACGAAGTAGATCAACGGTCATCGGGATCTCGGGGCTACCAAGTTACCCGACATTTAGCACCAGAGAAAGCTCCTATATTTCAAGGCTGAATCTGGGTCGTCCGATCCAGTGACGCATGGCGCAGGATCCAATCACATTGACATATCGGCATTCAGGAGTTCGAGGGGTAAAATTCCCCCGTCTTTTCATATTTCGAAACCCCGAACCACGAAATGCCGATAAGCGCCTTTCAAAGCCTGGCCCATGGTCCTAGCCCCAGGTCACATCAAGTGAGCCTAAGAACGAGCGTAGCCCTCTGTTAAGCGAAGAGTGCTACCTCGGTCATTCATCTTAAGGACACGTGACACACATCCGTGGCATGTCGGCATTCAGGAAGTTGAGGGGTAGGCGCTCCTCATCACTTCATCTTTCGAAACCCCGAATCCCAAAATTCCGATGGCACTAGGATCGGGCCCGTGGTTTTGGCATCTGGTCGTAAAGGAACAGGTCTAGAGGAGGAGTGCTTATGTTTATCGTTTGGCCACTCGGGTCCCAAAAATCCGAGGAAAATCTCAGCCGTTCATCCTGGAGGAACGCGTGGCGACCGTTAGACCTTTCCGACATTTCGCCCATCACGATTTTGAAGGGAGAGGGCCTACTCTATCTCATCCGCGAACCTCGAAACGCTGAAAGCACTCTGGAAGATAGGCGCAGGGTCACGGCCCATGGTCACTCGAGAAAGAAGAAAGGGCTGCACACAAAAGGGGCCAGAAGCACCAAGCTGAATCTAAGAAGGGAGGCATTGTGACTCTCTAGATGTCGTTTCGACGTGAGCTAAATCCCAGTACCTGCTGGAGATGAATGAAGTAGAGAGAGGGTGTTTGAAGCCTCACCTCATTGTCCACATTGTCCGAGTTAGAACCACATTGTCCGAGTTACTTCCATTCGATCACTCCTTTTTATGCCCATTAAAAATAATCATGACATAAAACTGATGGGCATCGGGCTTTGCTCCTGCAAGCAATCCAGGAGTGACTTCCGTCGCCAACATTTCTGGCGCCGTTACCAGGGACGAAGTTGAAAATCTTCCCTGGGATTGAATGACATTGAACCTCTGATTCCGAAGGTGCATCAGGTATCAGAGCCTTTAAAGATTGCTACTGTGCACCTGGCGACTCCATTGTGATGACTCCGCTGGGGAGAACCTGCTCTATTAATTGTGGCTTTCAGAGGCAGACACACGTGGTCTCATCCACAACTACCTCTAGCTACACTTGAAACTGATCCAGAGGTGGTTCTCAAGAAAGGAAAGGCCTCCGAAGAAGAATCTACCACCGACGAACCAAGTACTTCGCCATCTCCTTCTATAAGAACTCCAGTCTCTCCTCCTCAGTTTCTTATTAGACCTTCTTCAGGGGTCTCCCATTTCCTAAATTTTGGGAGTGTTCCTGCTGAGTTTTCCCCTCCCGGTCTAGGACTAGAGGGAGAAATCCTTGTCACTCCCCTCTCCTCTGAGGCTGTACCTTGGCGTAGGCCCAGGACTGCAGAAAATTTCCCCACTCCTATCTTTACTGCTCCGCCTCTTGTTACTGTTACTACTCCTGTGCAAAGAGGAGCACCTGCTGACTTGAGCTCGCTAGCCTTCTCCTTAAATCCCCTCTTATTTCCCACTCCACTTCGGGACTCATTCCCAGTAGCCCCTTCATGAACTCCTTCTCCTCCAAGTTCTCCTCCACCTAATATCCCTATGGTAGGAGAAAATCCCCCTATGACTAGAATGGAGGCCATTATAGCCGCTTGGTATGCTCCCCTTGTGCTACCGCAGCCTCCCAACGCCCTCCCAACAGATGGTTACCTCAAACAACTGCCCAAGTTTACTGGTGAAGGGGACATAACTGCAAAAGAACACCTAGAATCCTTTTACAGTTTCATAGATGATAATAACATCATGCATGCAGACGTATGGATGAAGATTTTTTTCCATAGTGTCCAAGGCGAAGCTAGAAAATGGTTTAAAGCCCTGCATCCTGGATCTATTGATGGGATCAAAGCTTTGGATAATTCCTTTTTAAGACAGTGGGGAGATAAAAAAGACTTCATGTATTACATGACAAAGTTTGGGTCTTTGAAGAGAAAAGAAGGGGAGTCAGTCTCCAACTTCTCCAAGAGATTCAATAAAATGTACCACAGAATCCCTGCTGAGATCAAACCCTCCGAAGCCTCGGATAAGATCACTTACTCCAGTGATTTCGATCCTGATTTCTACCTATTGCTAAGGGAGAGAAGAGATGCTATGCTGGCCCACACGCAGGACGCAGCCGTGGAGGTAGAATCTAACTTAATGGTTGTGAATCGACTCAGGAACGCCGGTGATAGAAATATGTCCAAGAACAAGCCTGAAGCTTCCTCATCCAGTCCCTCTCCCCTACCCCTTCAGACAGATGAGACAACTAGAGTACTAAAGTCACTTTCTGCCAGGATGGAAAGATGGGAGTTAGAAGGGAAGCCCATGTACATAAATCCCCAAAATGTAGATAGTAGGGGTTTCAGGAAGCCTAATAACAATGTGCCACAGGTTTTTCCTAGGGAACAAAGGAGCAGGGATAGGGATGATCAGAGGATTCAAACCCCCCTCTAGAAAAACCTAGTTGATCATGAGGAAAGAGAGGAGATAGACGAATTTGGCCCCAAAATCCACTATATTGAAGAAGCTCCTCCTTTTCCCCATTTGACACAGTCTGCATATGAAGAATCCCTGATGAACATTCAAATCCATGAGTTGGGTAAAGGAGAAAAGGCCGGTCACACCTCTAACAGATACAACCTCAAGTCAAGAAATAAAGAAGGGGACTTTGACAGCCGAGACCAACCCCTCATAGCAGAAAGGCCTACTAAGTCTGCAACAACCACTACTAAAGAAAAGAAAGCTTAGAATGCTTCTCCGGCGGTCAAAGAACCTGTCTCTGAGGTAAGGGAAGCTCTTAAGCTGATTTCTTCCTTTAATTTTGAGCATGAAATTCAAAAGATCAGAATTCTCGTTCCCCTCTCAGAGCTGGTAAAAAATGAGGACTTCAAAAGATCCCTCTCCAAGTTGCTGCAATCTGAGTCCCCCCAACCTCCCTTTGACTCAGTGAACCTTTAATATGAGAAACCAACTATCATCCTAGGTCCCATGGTAGAAGATAGAGATGATTCATCCCCTCCCTTCTACACATCCCTGAACATACTTGATAAAGTACTGCATAACTGTCTCATGGATTCATGGGCTTCCCATAACATTATGCCCAAAATTGTAATGGAAGTATTGGGACTAGAGGTGACAAAAGTGTATCATGATTTGTACTCTTTCGATTCAAGGAGAGTGCAGTGTCTAGGAGTCATCAAAGACCTGGCGGTTTCCCTGTTTCAAATGCCCATGAAAAGTGTGGTCATGGATATTGTGGTAGCCGACGTTCCCCCCAAATTTGGTATGCTATTGTCTAGATCTTGGATTAAAAAGCTTGGAGGGACACTATAGATGTATCTCACATATGCCACCATCCTAATCTTTGGAGGGGAACAAAGGAGGTTATACAGAGAAGCTCAGCTGGCCTACATTGTTAGCAATGAAGCAAATCCCACCAATCATCCCATCTTTGCACTTGACACTGACCTGGGGTCTAGTTTATTGCAGCTCACTGATGCTCCTGAAGACCCTTTCCCAGTCAGAAAGAAGCCCAGTCTTGATTATCCGGTTCCCCCTCCAACCCCTTCCGCGTGGAAGATTTTTTTCGACAGAGCTTCTTCTAGCGAAGGTGATGGTACTGGGGTAGTTTTCATATCACCTTGTCAAGAGGCCATATCCTTGTCATACAAGATGGAATTCGAAATCACCAACAATGTGGTAGAGTATGAGGCTCTTGTTCTGGGTATGAGGGCCGCAAAGGAAATGGGAATTAAGGAAATAACAATATTTGGAGATGCTGAGTTGATTATCCAACAAGTTAGAAATGCTTATCGTGCTAATAATCCCAGGCTCAGGAATTACATAAATGAGGTATGGGACCTGATTGACAATTTCTTCTTGGCCTTTAACATTTCTTTCATTCTGAGGGGGGAGAATACTTCAGCCGATTCTTTAGCTGTCTCAGCTAGTTTGCTCAAATTTCCTCTGCCGCCTAGGGTCAAATATGACATTGAAGTAAGATATAGGCCCTCTGTACCAGACAACGTCAAGCATTGGAAAGTATTTGAAGATGACCTGGAAATCAAAAAATTTCTCCAATCTATTGATGAATTTTCTGCGCTTCACATTGATCAGGATCCCAACCCGGAAGGTAACCCTTGCCCTGAGGTGTTTTTAAACAAAATTGCTAATCACCAGATTATTCAGCTGCCTAGCAATCACATTCCGAGAGGACTGGTTCCCTTGGAAAGACTGTTCGATGGGAACGATGTGGCCGTAAAGGGTAAGGTTTCAAATGAAGATGCTGATACAACCGAATGCAACATTGGCACACAGGAGGAGCCCAGGTTTGTCAAATTATCAAGCAGTCTGACCAGAGAACAAAAGGCCAAATATACTGAGTTGCTAAGAGAGTTTGCTGATGTGTTTGCATGGACATACGAAGACCTCAAGACTTATGACACATCTATCATCGAGCACAAAATCCCACTAAAGGAAGAGGCTAAACCGTTCAGACAGAATCTGAGGCAGATAAATCCCATGTTGCTTCCTGTCATGGAGAAAGAAGTAAAGAAGCTGTTAGATGCCCAGATCATCATCCCCTTGAGATATTCCGAATGGTAGGCCAACTTGGTTTCGGTAAGAAAGAAAAGAAGAGAGATCAGGCTTTGTGTTGATTTTAGGAATCTGAACAGAAGCTCAAAGAAAGATAATTACCCCCTACCTAAGATGGAACACATACTGCAGAGGGTAACTGGTGCAACCAGGATATCTATGATTGATGGGTTTTTCGGCTATAATCAGATATCGGTCATGCCTGAGGACAGGGAGAAGACAACCTTCACCACTCCTTGGGGCACATTCATGTATGCCAAAATGCCATTTGGGCTTATGAATGCAGGAGCAACATTTCAGCCAGCCATGGATATAGCCTTCATCGGAGAAAAAGACCAATTTGTAGTGATCTACCTAGACAACATCGCAGTCTTCTCCAGGTCTGATAAGGAGCACCGCTGCCACTTAAGGAGATTTTTCTCGAAGTGCCGGAGATTTGGTCTTTCCCTAAATCCCAAGAAGTCCTTGCTTGCTATGAAGGAGGGGAAGTTATTAGGCCATATAGTATCAGCAAAGGGAGTGAAGATTGATACTAGTA
This sequence comes from Picea glauca, assembly GCA_000966675.3. Taxonomy (NCBI): domain Eukaryota; kingdom Viridiplantae; phylum Streptophyta; class Pinopsida; order Pinales; family Pinaceae; genus Picea; species Picea glauca. The sequence goes on from JZKD02S2041250.1 coordinate 523,266, forward strand.
GGGTAGAAGCAATTCAGACCCTGTCACTTCCTAGATCTAAGAAAGAGGTTCAAACCTTTTTGGGAAAGATTAATTTTCTAAGGAGGTTTGTCTCAAAATTTTTCGAGCTAGTGAAGCATATCACGACCATGCTCAGGAAGGGAAACAAAGTGAAATGGACCATTGAGCCCAAGGCATCTTTTGACCAGATAAAAAGGGCATTGACGGAGGCACCTGTGCTGATCAGTCCTGACTATTCCAAAGAGTTCCTAATTTTCTCTTTTGCTTCTTTTGATACAATAGCGACGGTCTTGTTGTAGAAAAATAAGGAAGGGTGAGAGTAGCCCATTGCCTTCTTTAGCAGGGCATTAAGAGATGCAGAGAGCAGGTATGAAATCATGGAGAAACAGGCCTATGCCTTAGTGAAATCTCTCAAAGCTTTCAGAGTTTACTTCTTGCATTCAAAGGTAATTGCATACGTCCCTTCATCTTCTGTGAAGGACATCCTTGTGTAGCCCGACATAGATGGGAGAAGAGGAAGATGGATCGCTAAAATCCTAGAATTTGACTTAGAGATAAATCCCGCCAAGTTGGTGAAGGGGCAAGGTTTAGCCAAGCTACTGGATGAATCCAACTGTGAAGCCTTGGGAGTTAGTTTCATCAACACTCGCTTAGGAACCCAACAAGCTGAGCTGCCCAGCCAACGCTCTCAAGATGTCTTATCATTGGCAGACTGCGCCTAGTATCGTGACATTCTATACTTCCTGCAGGAGTTAAAGCCCCCTGATGGAATGGGTAAAAGAAAAGTGAGAGATTTAAAGCTCAAGGTGGTCAGATATTGTCTCATTGACCAAATCTTGTACTGGAAAGACTCTCTAGGGGTATTTCTGAGATGCCTGGACCCGCAAGAGGCCCAGAAGGTTATGTTTGATTTTCACAGTGGCCTCTGCGGAGGTCATCATTTCTGGAAAACCACAGCTCACAATATACTCTGAGTTGGGTATTACTGGCCCACTTTATTCTCGGATGTCTGCCGAGAAATCAGAGCTTGCATCAAGTGCCAAAGGTTCTCAAGAAAACAATAGCTCAAACCGCTGCCATTGAAGCCTATAGTATCTTCAACACCTTTTCAGCAGTGGGGGTTGGAATTCATTGGATAAATTCATCCTCTCTCAAGTGGTCAGCACAGATGGATCCTGACTGCAACAGATTATTTCACCAAGTGGATAGAAGCTGTCCCAACCAGAAGCGTATCACACAAAGTAATTATCAGCTTCCTGGAGGATATCATAGCCAGATTTGGCTGTCCCAGGAGGATCATCACCGATAATGATGCTTCTTTCAAGTCTGAGTCTCTAATTAAGTTATGTGAGCAGTTCCAAATCTCACTAATTCACTCCACCCCCTACTATCCCCAGGGCAATGGTTTAGCAGAGTCCTCCAAAAAAATCCTAATAAGGATCATCAAAATACTGTTGGAAGACAATAAAAGGGCCTGGGATTCAAAGTTGAAGTTTTCTTTGTGGGTTGATCGTGTGACAACGAAGAAATCTCTGGTCACTTCACCTTTTCAACTAGTCTACGGAGCAGAGGCGGTTTTTCCTACTTAGCTCGCTTTACCTGTGGAAAAATTATTTCAAGACTATGAGGGAGAAACAGATCATATGATCAGAAGGATTCATTAGATAGTAGAAGTGCAACATATCAGAGAGCAGGTGAGGACTGCAACTCATAGTCACCAGGAAAAGATCAAACAAGCTTTCGACAGGAAGGTCAGGAAGAAAGAGTTCGAGATCGGGGACTTGGTACTTAAGTGGGACGCCCCCATGTAGGATAAAGGAAAAAATAGCAAGTTTGACACCCTCTGGATTGGCCCCTTCAAGATCTCTAAGGTTTTCTCCAACAACACGTATGGGTTGCAAGATCTGGAGGGTGAGGAGGTTTTCAGCAGCCCAATGAATGGGCATTTTCTGAAGAAATGTTTTATTTGAGCCTCAGATGGCTCCCTTGTTTGTAAATATTGTCCTTTAGTTCTTTGTTTACTTTCTTTTTGCATGTTTTCAGCTTAATAAGTGACTCCATAGCCCAATATCAAGGCACTGAAGCTGCAGAAGGAGTTCTTAGAGCATCATAGGGATGACTCTATCCCCCATGGAGCCTAATGTTAGCGATTACTTTTGTCTTAGGCACATAAGCACCCAGGTCTGCAGGATGAATGGGAAACACCCAAGCGCAGCAACGAAAGGATCTCTTTTTCAGTTACGAGTCAAGTGAGCGGGTAAGGTTTTGCTGTCAGCAATAGAGATCCATTCACGAAGCAGATCAACGGTCATTGGGATCTCAGGGCTACCAAGTTACCTGACATTTAGCATCAGAGAAAGATCCTATATTTCAAGGATGAATCTGGGTCGTCCGATCCAGTGATGCATGGTGCAGGATCCAGTCACATCGGCATATCGACATTTAGGAGTTCGAGGGGTAAAATTCCCCCATCTTTTCATATTTCAAAACCCTGAACCCTGAAATGCCGATAAGCGCCCTTCAAAGCCTGACCCATGGTCCTAGCGCCAGGTCACATCAAGTGAGCTTGAGAACGAGTGCACTCCCCTGTTAAGTGAAGAGTTCTACCTCAACCATTCATCTTAAGGACACGCGACACGCATCCGTGCCATGTCGGCATTTGGGAAGTTGAGGGGTAGGTGCTCCTTGTCACTTCATTTTTTGAAACCTCGAACCCCAAAATGCCGATAGCGCCAGGATCGAGCTCGTGTTTTTCGCATCTGGTCGTAAAGGAACAAGTCTGGAGGAGGGGTGCTTATGTTTATCATTTGGCCACTCGGGTCCCAAAACTCCGAGGAAAAGCTCAGCCGTTCATCCTGGAGGAACGCGTGGTGACTGTTATACCTTCCTGGCATTTCACCCATCGTGATTTTGAAGGGAGAGGGCCTGCTCTATCTCATCTGCGAACCCCGAAACGTCAAAAGCACTCTGGAATATAGGCGCAGGGTCACGGCCTGTGGTCACTCGAGAAAGCAGAAAGGGCTGCACACAAAAGGGGCCAGAAGCGCTGAGCTGAATCTAAGAAGGGAGGCACTGTGACTCTCCAGATGTCGTTTCGACGTGAGCTAAATCCTAGTACATGTTGGAGATGAATGAAGTAGAGAGAGGGTGGTTGAAGCCTCACCTCATTCATTTATTGCAAAGTATGGATGTCCCGGCTGAAGGTCCACCCGAGGCGGTCTTCTGTACTGCTTCTTTCCATGGAAGCCATGCCAAGTCCTCGAATCACCAGGGAAGCCTACACATGCTAATTCAGTATTTAAGGGTTTAGCTACCGCCTGGTGCGAGCCATGCCGAATTAAGGTGGCGTCCGACAGAGGAGTGTAGACCAGATTTGATTGAGAAGATTCCTCATCCCGGAAGTCTAGCAGGCCTCTGTTGGGCAAAATGTTTGGGAGTATATATGTTTAGTTTTGATGTTTTTTAAGGTATCGATGGTAGAGTAGAGCTCCCGATTGTAGAGTTTTAGTGCAGACTCTGGTTCTCTGGTTATGCATCTGTATATGAGATTTCTTTCTTTATGACAGACAGTCTTTCTTACTTCGTCTAATTTTCATCTCATGCTAAGAGAGTTCATGAACGAATGATTCGTGCGGATCATTGCAATTATGTCATGATAAAGGATTTAGTTATGCATTATTGTATTCTCTGGTTTTCTGTGTTTGAATGCAAGAAGATCTTGTGTTTGGATGCCTTCTTCTACAGTATGTTAGAAACCTGATGTTTACTACAAACCTTCGCATATCCCTGATATAAGTCTTCCCCCTACTCACCCTTACTACACCTCACTGTCTGAAGTTCATGCAAGACCTCACCTTCCCATGCATTCTTGGCCTAGTTTCAGAGTTAGAACCACATCGTCCGTGTTACTTCCATTTGATCACTCCTTTTTATACCCATTACAAACAATCGTGACATAAAATTGATGGGCGTCGGGCTCTGCTCCTGCAAAGCAATCCAGGAGTGACTTCCGTCGCCAATAGGTTCTACTGACAAGGGTTTGCCCTGTGTTATAGCTCTGTGATATACGTGCGGAGTCCAATAGTAGTACTCGGTCCAATATCTCAGGGCACTAATTAAGGAGGATAGACCGTACCCTTAGTCGTACTACCCAACTACCCAGGTAATAGAGAGTATCTTCCCTAGTGTTGTTCTCGGTGGCACCATAACAGTCAGGTGGTTGATCAGTTTATCTAAAGAGAGCTTCAAGAAATCTAGGTCGATCCGTACATAGGTGATCCGGATTATTTTCGGCACGAAATGAGAGCGGAGATATAATAAAGAAATGCACAGAGATATCGCATATATCCAGTAATATAACAGAAATATATCAGAGATGCAACCATA
>JZKD02S2041251.1:0-13364 GCA_000966675.3 Picea glauca
AGATGCAGAAACATGGTTGTTGGGCATGAGAAAGTAATTTTCAATTTCATAATTATTCTTCTCATGTAGAGGGTAGAATTGTTATTTATCAACTCAAAATAAAGGCATCCATGTGCTTGGATCAGCTTGTGCAGGTGCAGCACATTAAAGAGAAAAGTGTTACTTGGAGGGAATTCAAGAAGTATTTTGAGAAGAAATACTTGACTAAGAGATACTACGACAAGAAAATGAAAGAGTTCTTTGAACTCAAGCTTGGAAGTATGACCATAGATGAATATGAGAGAAGGTTTCTAGAACTGTTGAAGTATGTATCATTCATCAAGGATGAGACAGTCAAAATTCAAAGGTATTTGAGTGGATTTCCATCATTCATCAATGAAAAAATATAGTATGATGAACCCAAGACATTGGAAGAGACCATAAGGCTAGCTAAATGCCTATATGGTCAGCAGAAAGCAAGGCTAGCTTTCCAAAAGGCTTCGGAAGACAAAAAGAAATTCAATATGGATCAGAGGAAGAAGGGATCTAAGCCAACATTCTTTAGAAATAATCCACAAGGACAGAAAACACCTAAAGAACCCAGAACGATTGACATAGGGAGTCAAGGGCCAAGACAACCACCTATTCAATGTTGGGGTTGTAAAGGAGATCATAGGTTCAGAGATTGTCCTCATAGAAGTGAAAAAGGAAGGGTTGTTCACAATGTACAGCAAGCTAAAAAAGTGGAGGACATGGGCAAATATGTGCCAAGGATCTATGCAGCCCTGGATAACAAGCAAGCAGAGTATCAGTCCCACATGATTGAAGTGGAAGGTATGATCAACAACCAAACCATTGTTATTTTAATTGATTTAGGAGCTAGTCATAGTTATATAGACCCAAATATGGTGGAAAGTTTGCATTTGCCAAGAAGAAAACATGAGAAATCCTAGATGGTTCAATTGTCTATAGGAGCCTAAAGAAAATTTAATGATATGGTTAAGTCATGCCTCATGGACATGAATGGACTGAACACCAAGGCAGATTTGAACATCTTGCCTTTAGGTTCCTATGACTGTCTAATTGGTATGGATTGGTTGGACCAACATCATGCTCTCCTGGACTGTCATAACAAAGCATTTACTTGTTTGGATGAGGAAGGGAAACTAAGGAAAGTACAAGGAATTCCCAAAACAGTAACCATTAGAGAAATTTCAGCATTGCAACTGAAGAAATGTTACAGAAAAGGATGTCAAATATTTGCAACTCATATAGAAGAGACACCTAAAGATAAGGAGCCAAATTTGGAATATTATGAAGTCCTGGAAGAATTTGAAGATGTGTTCAAGGAAGTACCAGGACTACCCCCAAAAAGAGACATTGATTTCTCTATAAATCTAATTCTTGGAGCAGCGCCGGTGTCAAAGACTCCTTACAGAATGAGTACACTAGAATTGAAGGAGTTGCAAATGCAGCTTGAAGAACTTATGAAGAAGGGGTATATATGCCCAAGTGTGTCACCTTGGGGTGCCCCAGTATTTTTTGTGAAGAAGAAAGATGGAACATTAATATTGTGCATTGACTTTAGACAGTTGAATAAAGTGATTGTTAAGAACAAGTATCCTCTGCCAAGGATTGATGATCTCTTTGATCAATTGAAGGATGAAAAGATATGTTCAAAGATAGAGATCATATTAGGATACCATTAGGTAAGGATTAAAGAAGAAGATACCAGCAAGACCACCTTCAGGACAAGGTATGGTCATTATGAGTTCATAGTGGTGCCATTTGGGTTGTCAAATGCACCAGCTATTTTCATGTGCTTAATGAATGGTGTTTTCCGAGAATATTTAGATAAGTTTGTCATAGTCTTTTTGGATGACATTCTTATATATTCTAAGTCATAGGAAGAGAATGAACATCATCTAAGGATGGTGTTGCAAGTATTAAAGGAGAATCAGTCATATTCCAAATTGAGCAAGTGCTCATTTTATTAGAAACAAATTCATTATTTAGGGCATATCATTTCAAAGGATGGGATAGCAGTGGATCCTGAGAAGATAGAACCCATTAGAGAATGGTCAGCATCGAAGAATGTGACAGAGGTAAGATCATTCATGGGTATTGCAGGCTACTATAGAAGATTTATTAAAGGATTCTCACAGATTGCACACCCAATCACTTCCTTACAAAGAAAGGGAGTGAAGTTTCAGTGGACACTGGTTTGCAAAAAGAGTTTCCAACACTTGAAACAATTATTGACAAGTGCCCCAATATTAAGGATTGTAGACCCAAATGAAGACTTCATTGTATGCATAGATTCATGTAATGAAGGACTTGGTGGAGTCCTCAATCAAAATGGGTTTGTCATATGTTATGAATCAAGGAAGTTGAAGGAGCATGAAAGAAATTATGCCACTCATGATTTGGAGTTGGCAGCCATAGTGCATGCCTTGAGGAAATGGTGAAACTACCGCATGGGAAGAAGGTTCGAGCTAAGAACAGACCATAATGGTCTGAAATATTTATTTGATCAGTCAAATCTAAATGATAGGAAGAGTAGATGGTTAGAATTTTTAAGCGAATATGACTTTGATACAAAGCATATCAAGGGGAAAGAGAATAAAGTGGTTGATGCACTCAGCAGGAGGGTGCATGAACCACATNAATACATCACTAGATGTATGGAATGCCAAAAAGTTAAAGCTGAGCATATGCACCCAGCAAGGTTGCTGCAACCTTTGCCCATTCATGAATGGAAGTGGGAAGTGGTGACAATGGATTTTATTATAGGATTGCCTAGAACAGACAAGATGCATGATTCGATCATGGTAGTGGTGGACAAGCTTACAAAATCTACCCATTTTATTCCATTGAAAACTACTCACAAGGCAGCAGATGTTGCTAATATTTTCATGAAGGAAGTGGCATGATTGCACAAAATTCCTAAAACAATTGTGTCCGATAGAGACCCGAAATTTACTTCGAATTTATGGAAAGGATTGTTCAAAGGATTCAGAACAAATCTGAACTTTAGTACATCTTATCATCTTGAGTCTGATGGACATACAAAGAGGGTGAACAGAGTGATAGAAGACATACTGAGAATGTACGTGATGGATAAACCATCGAAATGGGAAGACTACCGACACTTGGTAGAATTCGCTTACAACAATGGGTATTAGGCATCATTGAAGATGAGCCCATTTGAAGCACTTTATAGTAGAAAGTGAAATACTTCAGTGTGCTAGGATAACCCAGTTGATAGGACAGTAGTTGGGCTAGAGTTTCTCAAGGATATGGAGGACCAAATGATAAAAATTAAGAAGAATTTAAAAGATGCCCAAGATAGACATAAAAGTTATGTCGATAAGAATAGAATCCACAGAGAATTCAAAGTGGGTGATCATGTTTTCTTGAAGGTGAAAGCTAACAGGAGTTCCCTGAAGTTGGGGAGATGTGCCAAGTTGGCAACCAAATTTTGTGGTCCATTTGAAATCCTAGAGAGGATTGACCTAGTTGCTTATATGATTGCATTGCCTGCATCTATGTCTGTTCATAATGTATTCCATGTATCATTGATAAAGAAATATATACTTGATGCTAATCATGTTATTGATTGGAATGTGATTCCGGTGGAACAAGAAGGCACTTTTCAAGTGCATCCGGTGCACATTATGGACCAGAAAATCAAGCATCTCTGGAATTGAGCCATAGGGCTTGTAAAGGTCCAATGGACATGGTACGATCCTGAGGATGCTACTTGGGAGCATGAGGATGAAATGTGGACAAAATATCAGCATCGTTTTGAGGATTTATGAAAACTTGTTGTATATGGGTATATGATGCACTGAGGCCAACACATAAATAAGGGGAGGGGATTGTAATATCCCTCGACTGAACCCAATTGTAAATATAATGTAAGTGTACTTAAGCTGGTGAGCTGTGTTGACATCATTTTGTAATGCACCTTTCATGGCATAGTGTGTACAATTATTGCGCAGTAAAAATGATGAAGTGTGCACATAATCAGACACCACGCACAATAATGAAAGTGCGTGCAGTATGGGGGTCAATGAACCTCATGTATATGATATGTATTATAGGTTGGTGAGCCAGTTATGATAAGTTGCGATGCTTATGTTTTGGAATTAGGACAATATGCCTAGATGTTAAAGGCCAACACGCCTATTTTTTATATGTCTCATGATTAATATAAAATACATTACTGCACGTAGAACGACCATGATAAAAGAGATGGGGGACTAAAATTCACCCGTTAGGGAAAGGGAAAGCCAAAAAGGAATATTATATTAATATTTCTTAAAACATAAAGTATGGATAATTATTTTATCCTAAGTTCTAAAGTTGGGGACAAGTGGACCAAAGTAGCTTCCAACATGACAAGTGTCAAGTTGGGTACATGCATACATATCATGGGGACGTAGCTCTTTGAACATCTTTCACCATCATTCAGACGAACATCCTTACCATCATTCTCATGATCATTCTTACGATGATATGGCCTATGATTCCTTCCATCATTCAGTTATCTAGTCAATGATTTCATGACCATTTTTCACTCACGCAGTTAGCTATCCTTCAGACATTCATTTCACTCTATCTGAGCCTATTTCGATAACCATTTCCTATTGGTGTATCTGGTTATCTTTGGAGAAGGATCGAAGAAGTGGGTTGTCAGGCCCGTGGGAAATTGAANAGTAGATGGTTAGAATTTTTAAGCGAATATGACTTTGATACAAAGCATATCAAGGGGAAAGAGAATAAAGTGGTTGATGCACTCAGCAGGAGGGTGCATGAACCACATTCTACAAACATTAGCATGTATCAGACTGATATTAAAAGAAAAAATTTGGAGGCTGCAAATGCAGATCTGCAATATAGAGAATTGGTTGCAAAGCTACAGTAGAGTAAGATACCATAAAAGGTGGATAATTATAATTTGGGAATAGATGGAATATTGTTGCACAAGAACATATTTTTTGTTCCAAATGTCCAGTATTTGAAACGTATGATTATGCATGAAATGCATAATGTCCCTTATGCAGGGCACCCTGGATATCAGAAAACCATGGCAGCAATCAAGAGCCATTACTTTTGGCCAGGAATGAAGAGAGAGATCGTTGAATACATCGCTAGATGTATGGAATGCCAGAAAGTTAAATCTTAGCATAAGCACCCAGCAGGGTTGCTGCAACCTTTGCCCATTCCTGAATGGAAGTGGGAAGTGGTGAAAATGGATTTTATTACGAGATTTCCCAGAACAGGAAAGCTACATGATTCGATCATGGTAGTGGTGGACAAGCTTACAAAATCTGCCCATTTTATTCCACTGAAAACTACTCACAAGGCAATAGATGTTGTTGATATTTTCATGAAGGTTGTGGCACGATTGCATGGAATTCCTAAAACAATTGTGTCTGACAGAGACCCAAAATTCACCTCGAATTTCTGGAAAGGATTCAAAATGAATCTGAACTTTAGTACAGCTTATCATCCTGAGTCTGATGGAAAAACAGAGAGGGTGAACAGAGTGATAGAAGACATACTGAGAATGTATGTGATGGACAAACCATCAAAATGGGAAGACTACTTACACTTGGTAGAATTTTCTTACAAAAATGGGTATCAGGCATCGTTGAAGATGAGCCCATTTGAATCATTTTACGATAGAAATTACAATACTCCAGTGATTTGGGATAACCCAGCCGATAGGATAGTAGTTGGGCAAGAGTTGCTCAAGGAGATGGAGAACCAAATGATAAAAATTAAGCAAAATTTAAAAGTTTCCCAAGATAGGTAAAAAAGTTAGGCCGATAATAACAGAACCCACAGAGATTTCAAAGTGGGTGATCATGTTTTCCCAAAGGTGAAAGCTAACATGATTTCCCTGAAGTTGGGGAGTTGTGCCAAGTTGGCAGCCAGATTTTGTGGGCCATTTGAAATCCTAGAGAGGATTGGCCCAGTTGCTTATATGGTTGCATTACCTGCACCAATGTCTATTCATAATGTATTCCATGCATCATTTCTAAAGAAATATATATCTGATGTTAATCATGTTATTGATTGGAATGTGATTCAGGTAGAACAATAAGGCTCTTTTCAATTGCATCTGGTGCGCATTATGGACCAAAAAATCAAGCAGCTCTGGAATCAAGCCATAATGCTTGTAAAGGTCCAATGGACCTGGTACAGTCTTGAGGACGCTACTTGGGAGCATGAGGATGAAATGCGGACAGAATACCCGCATCTTTTTGAGAATTTATGAAAACTTGTTGTATATGGGTATATGATGCACTGAGGCCAATGCATAAATAAGGGGAGGGGATTGTAATATTCCTCGTCCAAACCCAATTATAAATGTAATGTAAGTGTACTTAAGCTGGTGAGTTGTTTTGACATCATTTTGTAATGCACCTTTCATGGCATAGTGCGTGCAAGTACTGCACAGTAAAATGATGAAGTGTGCACATAATCGGACAATGCGTGCAGTATGGGGATCAACAAACCTTGTATATATGATATTTATTATAGGCTGGTGAGCCAGATATGATAAGTTGGGATGCTTATGTTTTGGAATTAGGCCAGTGTGTCTATATGTTAAATTCTAGCGTGCCTATTTTGTATATGTCTCATGATTAATATAAAATACATCGTTGTGCGCAAACCGACCACAATAAAAGATATGGGGGACTAAACTTTACCAGTTAGGGAAAGGGAAAGACAAAAAGGAATATTATATTAATATTTCTTAAAACATAAAGTATGGATAATTATTTTATCCTAAGTTCTAAAGTTGGGGACAAGTGGACCAAAGTAGCTTCCAACATGACAAGTGTCAAGTTGGGGACATGAATACATATCATGGGGACGTAGCTCTTTGGACACCTTCAACATCATTTGAATGAACATCCTTACCATCATTCTCACGATCATTCTTATGATGATCTTGCCTATGATTCCTTGCATCATTCAGTCATCCAGCCAATGATTTCATGACCATTTTCACTCACGCAGTCAATTATCCTTCAAACATTCATCTCACTCTATCTGAGCCTATTTCCATAACCATTTCCTATTGGTGTACCTGGTTATCTTGGGAGCGGGATTGAAGAAGCGGGTTGTCAGGCCCGTGGGAAATTGAAGAGGCGAGTTGTCAGGCCCTTGCGAAATTCTATGAGTGAGAGAATTGTTGGGGAATTGATTCCTGAAGGTGCTAAACTGCAACTACAGTGCTCTGAGACTTTCGGTCTGGCTTGTTGTTGAAGCCCTGGAAGGGAAGTGGGGCAGTCAAGGGAATATTGAGAAGAGAAGGGGCACACTTCCTTGGGTGGGCCAGGCATGTGGGGAATGAGAGACTGTAGGTTGTTAGTTGAGTGAGCACCTGAGACAGAGTCTTTCATGTTGTCTATAATCCTTTAACCTGGTTAGGAATCCCTTTACCTGGGTGGAGTTTAGTCCCGGCTCGGGGGTGACTTACTATTGAGAGTGATGAATAGTGTAGTCTAAGGCTGGGAGGTTTGTGGAAATTCTTCACGCAGTTGGTGACAATATTTCCAATATAAGTACCAATCATGTGATAAATTTGCATCCTACAGTGTTATTTACGTGCTTATGTTATAGTTTATCATATGTGTGATTATAATTGTCTGAATGTTTATGGGTATTTCCCTATATATGTTGCATGTCTGTGTTTACTGTTATTTCCGTATGAAATTGTATATTTACAGAATGGGATTGTTTGTTTATGTTATATGTAAAGCTTCTGCAAGAGTGTTGTATGTATATGTTATAATTGCATGCAGTTTGAAGAGAAAATTTATGTGGCATAGCTCAGTTGAATACTGGGTATGTTACAGTATGTTCTGTAGCGAGAGAACAAAAGTGTTCCCATGTGTAGCATGGCCCTTTGAAGGCTAGGAATGTTACAAAGATGGTTTCAGAGATAATTAAAGCGTCTGAGGAGTGGCATGCCTAACCGGTGTGAGGCCGGGGATGTTACAATTGGTTGTGCTAGTGATATACCTCTACCAAGTGCAGAGGTACACAAGGCATAGTTACACAAAGTGTGGCCATAATTTCATAATAAAAATCCCCTGGACAACCCAAAAAAATCCTTTTTCTTTCTGAACTATATTGGCTTATACCATGATCAAACACAAAAAAATAACAGATGGAACAGACTATGGAATCCACGAACTAAACAATCCCCAACACCATATAAAAATGCATCCAAGCTAAAAAAACATTGCTCTATGATACATGGTAAATAACACATTTCTCCCTAACTTTATACCTTTGTTATCTCCATAGCATCAAGCAACTGCAAAACAAAAAGAAAAATACAAGCTCATAACAACAAACCTTTTTTTTTATGTTTAACTCCAATTATTTTTTACCTATGTAGTTTATGAAATATCCCTCGATCAACTTAACTTAATTATGAAAAGGAAAAATAAGAATCAATGTCTAATTTTCTTTGGCATATATCACACAATGCATAGGATTTCTTACCCTCTAACATAGATTTATAGCACCCCAAAATTAGAACTCTTGCAATCGTGAGTCGCGACACTTGCAAATTGAGTTGAGATTTTTTGTTTTGAACCATAATAGATGACATAGTAGATAGATGCATTAAGAAACCAAAAAACAAAATGAACAATACAACCTCAAAACAACACACCTTTTTTTCATGATCACCTTTGATTGTTTTTTTCCACCACAGTCTCTGTAACAGCCCTTGACCGACTTGACTTGCTTCTGGAAAAAAAAATTAAGAATCAACTCCCAATTCTATTTTTCATATACAACACACACAAAAATATTCCATTCCACCATTCCAGTCAGTAACACAACAGAAGTAATTGCACTGTGCATAAAGCACACTCTATCAAACAACAACCATAGAAACTAATTGTGCAACAGAAGTAACGGAATTATGCATGAAGCACACTCTATCAAACAACAACCATATAAACTAATCGCACTTGTCTAAAATACATAAATTAATTGTTAATCCCTAATATTGNAGTAGATGGTTAGAATTTTTAAGCGAATATGACTTTGATACAAAGCATATCAAGGGGAAAGAGAATAAAGTGGTTGATGCACTCAGCAGGAGGGTGCATGAACCACATTCTACAAACATTAGCATGTATCAGACTGATATTAAAAGAAAAAATTTGGAGGCTGCAAATGCAGATCTGCAATATAGAGAATTGGTTGCAAAGCTACAGTAGAGTAAGATACCATAAAAGGTGGATAATTATAATTTGGGAATAGATGGAATATTGTTGCACAAGAACATATTTTTTGTTCCAAATGTCCAGTATTTGAAACGTATGATTATGCATGAAATGCATAATGTCCCTTATGCAGGGCACCCTGGATATCAGAAAACCATGGCAGCAATCAAGAGCCATTACTTTTGGCCAGGAATGAAGAGAGAGATCGTTGAATACATCGCTAGATGTATGGAATGCCAGAAAGTTAAATCTTAGCATAAGCACCCAGCAGGGTTGCTGCAACCTTTGCCCATTCCTGAATGGAAGTGGGAAGTGGTGAAAATGGATTTTATTACGAGATTTCCCAGAACAGGAAAGCTACATGATTCGATCATGGTAGTGGTGGACAAGCTTACAAAATCTGCCCATTTTATTCCACTGAAAACTACTCACAAGGCAATAGATGTTGTTGATATTTTCATGAAGGTTGTGGCACGATTGCATGGAATTCCTAAAACAATTGTGTCTGACAGAGACCCAAAATTCACCTCGAATTTCTGGAAAGGATTCAAAATGAATCTGAACTTTAGTACAGCTTATCATCCTGAGTCTGATGGAAAAACAGAGAGGGTGAACAGAGTGATAGAAGACATACTGAGAATGTATGTGATGGACAAACCATCAAAATGGGAAGACTACTTACACTTGGTAGAATTTTCTTACAAAAATGGGTATCAGGCATCGTTGAAGATGAGCCCATTTGAATCATTTTACGATAGAAATTACAATACTCCAGTGATTTGGGATAACCCAGCCGATAGGATAGTAGTTGGGCAAGAGTTGCTCAAGGAGATGGAGAACCAAATGATAAAAATTAAGCAAAATTTAAAAGTTTCCCAAGATAGGTAAAAAAGTTAGGCCGATAATAACAGAACCCACAGAGATTTCAAAGTGGGTGATCATGTTTTCCCAAAGGTGAAAGCTAACATGATTTCCCTGAAGTTGGGGAGTTGTGCCAAGTTGGCAGCCAGATTTTGTGGGCCATTTGAAATCCTAGAGAGGATTGGCCCAGTTGCTTATATGGTTGCATTACCTGCACCAATGTCTATTCATAATGTATTCCATGCATCATTTCTAAAGAAATATATATCTGATGTTAATCATGTTATTGATTGGAATGTGATTCAGGTAGAACAATAAGGCTCTTTTCAATTGCATCTGGTGCGCATTATGGACCAAAAAATCAAGCAGCTCTGGAATCAAGCCATAATGCTTGTAAAGGTCCAATGGACCTGGTACAGTCTTGAGGACGCTACTTGGGAGCATGAGGATGAAATGCGGACAGAATACCCGCATCTTTTTGAGAATTTATGAAAACTTGTTGTATATGGGTATATGATGCACTGAGGCCAATGCATAAATAAGGGGAGGGGATTGTAATATTCCTCGTCCAAACCCAATTATAAATGTAATGTAAGTGTACTTAAGCTGGTGAGTTGTTTTGACATCATTTTGTAATGCACCTTTCATGGCATAGTGCGTGCAAGTACTGCACAGTAAAATGATGAAGTGTGCACATAATCGGACAATGCGTGCAGTATGGGGATCAACAAACCTTGTATATATGATATTTATTATAGGCTGGTGAGCCAGATATGATAAGTTGGGATGCTTATGTTTTGGAATTAGGCCAGTGTGTCTATATGTTAAATTCTAGCGTGCCTATTTTGTATATGTCTCATGATTAATATAAAATACATCGTTGTGCGCAAACCGACCACAATAAAAGATATGGGGGACTAAACTTTACCAATTAGGGAAAGGGAAAGCCAAAAAGGAATATTATATTAATATTTCTTAAAACATAAAGTATGGATAATTATTTTATCCTAAGTTCTAAAATTGGGGACAAGTGGACCAAAGTAGCTTCCAACATGACAAGTGTCAAGTTGGGGACATGAATACATATCATGGGGACGTAGCTCTTTGGACACCTTCACCATCATTCGAATGAACATCCTTACCATCATTCTCATGATCATTCTTATGATGATCTTGCCTATGATTCCTTCCATCATTCAGTCATCCAGCCAATGATTTCATGACCATTTTCACTCACGCAGTCAATTATCCTTCAAACATTCATCTCACTCTATCTGAGCCTATTTCCATAACCATTTTCTATTGGTGTACCTGGTTATCTTGGGAGCGGGATTGAAGAAGCGGGTTGTCAGGCTCGTGGGAAATTGAAGAGGCGAGTTGTCAGGCCCTTGCAAAATTCTCTGAGTGAGAGAATTGTTGGGGAATTGATTCCTGAAGGTTCTAAACTGCAACTACAGTGCTCTGAGACTTTCGGTCTGGCCTGTTGCTGAAGCCCTGGAAGGGAAGTGGGGAAATCGAGGGACTGTTGAGAAGAGAAGGGGCACACTTCCTTGGGTGGGCCAGGCATGTGGGGAATGAGAGACTGTAGGTTGTTAGTTGAGTGAGCACCTGAGACAGAGTCTTTCATGTTGTCTATGAGCCTTTAACCTGGTTAGGAATCCCTTTACCTGGGTGGAGTTTAGTCCCGGCTCGGGGGTGACTCACTATTGAGAGTGATGAATAGTGTAGTCTAAGGCTGGGAGGTTTGTGGAAATTCTTCACGCAGTTGGTGACAATATTTCCAAGATAAGTACCAATCATGTGATAAATTTGCATCCTACAGTGTTATTTACATGCTTATGTTATAGTTTATCATATGTGTGATTATAATTGTCTGAATGTTTATGGGTATTTCCCTATATATGTTGCATGTCTGTGTTTACTGTTATTTCCGTATGAAATTATATATTTACAGAATGGGATTGTTTGTTTATGTTATATGTAAAGCTTCTGCAAGAGTGTTGTATGTATATGTTATAATTGCATGCAGTTTGAAGAGAAAATTTATGTGGCATAGCTCAGTTGAATACTAGGTATGTTACAGTATGTTCCGTAGCGAGAGAACAAAAGTGTTCCCACGTGTAGCATGGCCCTTTGAAGGCTAGGAATTTTACAAAGACGGTTTCAGAGATAATTAAAGCGTCTGAGGAGTGGCATGCCTAACCGGTGTGAGGCCGGGGATGTTACAATTGGTTGTGCTAGTGATATACCTCTACCAAGTGCAGAGGTACACAAGGCATAGTTACACAAAGTGTGGCCATAATTTCATAATAAAAATCCCCTGGACAACCCAAAAAAATCCTTTTTCTTTCTGAACTATATTGGCTTATACCATGATCAAACACAAAAAAATAACAGATGGAACAGACTATGGAATCCACGAACTAAACAATCCCCAACACCATATAAAAATGCATCCAAGCTAAAAAAACATTGCTCTATGATACATGGTAAATAACACATTTCTCCCTAACTTTATACCTTTGTTATCTCCATAGCATCAAGCAACTGCAAAACAAAAAGAAAAATACAAGCTCATAACAACAAACCTTTTTTTTTATGTTTAACTCCAATTATTTTTTACCTATGTAGTTTATGAAATATCCCTCGATCAACTTAACTTAATTATGAAAAGGAAAAATAAGAATCAATGTCTAATTTTCTTTGGCATATATCACACAATGCATAGGATTTCTTACCCTCTAACATAGATTTATAGCACCCCAAAATTAGAACTCTTGCAATCGTGAGTCGCGACACTTGCAAATTGAGTTGAGATTTTTTGTTTTGAACCATAATAGATGACATAGTAGATAGATGCATTAAGAAACCAAAAAACAAAATGAACAATACAACCTCAAAACAACACACCTTTTTTTCATGATCACCTTTGATTGTTTTTTTCCACCACAGTCTCTGTAACAGCCCTTGACCGACTTGACTTGCTTCTGGAAAAAAAAATTAAGAATCAACTCCCAATTCTATTTTTCATATACAACACACACAAAAATATTCCATTCCACCATTCCAGTCAGTAACACAACAGAAGTAATTGCACTGTGCATAAAGCACACTCTATCAAACAACAACCATAGAAACTAATTGTGCAACAGAAGTAACGGAATTATGCATGAAGCACACTCTATCAAACAACAACCATATAAACTAATCGCACTTGTCTAAAATACATAAATTAATTGTTAATCCCTAATATTG
>JZKD02S2041262.1:16081-38853 GCA_000966675.3 Picea glauca
AAGAAATGAGTGGACACATGGATCTCTCTGCAATTGAAGCTCCTTTATTCGATGAAATAGATTATTCCTCATGGAGAGAAAATATGAAACATTTTTTGAAGTCAAAAGGATCTGAGGTTTGGAATTTAGTAGTAAGATATCCCTGGGACTTAACCACATCAAAGAATATATCCAAAATTATAGTCCAAAGAAGATCAAGGAAGAACAATGAAGTGGCATTGAATATTCTTCCCAATGGATTATCAGATATAATCAAGGCACACATAGGAATATGAACATCCGTGAAGGACTTATGGATAAAATTAGAAAAGATGTATCAAATCAAAAATGAAGACATAGAAGACATTCCTATCAAGGATGAAGATGAAGACTCAACCATCAATAAAAGTAAGGACTCTCCACAATATTTCGACTACAATAGAAGTGATATTGAATCCTCCGCTGCAAGTAAATAATAAGACTCAGATACAATAACAGAATGCTCTGTTAGTATTTATTCCATGGAAGAAGAAGAAGAAGAACTATCAAAGGCCAAACAAAAGGTTGATTGGAGTCTCTCTGAATACCTCTATCACCATAATGAATCAGACTATAGCTATCTTCATGACTATACTCAAGAATTTCTTGAAAAGAGTCAAAACCATGTCTTGGAAATAAAGAAAATGCTCTAGGATGGTGAAAAGATAATATATGAGCAAGACACTCAGTTAGAAGAGAAAGAAGAGGAGATCGAGAAGATCAGGAAAGAAAATAGTCAAGTAAATAAAAGGAGAAGGAAGATGATGAGCTTAGAAATTAGAAGCATATCCTAGAAATAAAATAAAAATTCAAAGATAAAAAGGAAATCATATCTAAGAAAAAGATTCAGTTAGAAAACAAAGAAGAAGAGATCAAAAAATTGAAAACAAAAGTTGTTGATCTAACAAAAGAAAAGGAAGAGAAAATCAAGATACTGAAAAATGAAATCAGTCAAGCAAAAGAAGACAAGAAGGAAGATGATGTCTCAAGCAAAAACTTTGCATATCTAAAATAACTAAAGGAAAGCTATGTCAATATTAAAATCCAACTTGAAGAAGCCAAAAGGAGAGAAGAGGTAGTAAGGAACTAGTTGGATGTCAGCAAGAATCTGGCGTGTCTTTTTTAGTATGATCTTCAGGTGGTCTTTTGTTCACGACATTCTTTATTTTTTCTATGTCATTTTCTGTTGATTTTTTATTCAGAGGATCATTCTTTTTACTATTATCATCTATACTTCGCAACTATTTTTGTAGGATGAGTGGGAATTTGAGCAGTTCAAAAATCGATATATTTGCCCTTTGTTTTTTTAGATCTTAAACTATATCATATTGTAAATCTAGGGAAACAGGATTTCATGATGTTTCAATCTATTTTGGATGTCTTGATACTGTATTCTTACTTGACTCAGGTGAATATGTGTTTTTCACTTTACTACGAGTGTTATATGGGTGTTGGTTTTTATGGAAAATTTCAAAATTAGGTTGGAAAATATTGTCGAAAAGATGTCTGAAAACTGGGGGAGATGAGTCCTCTTCGTCAGTTGTTTATTCTTCACTTGCATCATTTTGGTTTTCATGTGGGACAGAAACTGAACTATCATTTCCATCTAATATTTCTTGGAAATCATATTGTAACCCTTCAAAATTCAGACCTTCTGTAGTCATATTTGGTTTGTTTGGAGGAAGAGGTTTCCTAAAAGGTGGTCTAAAATTCTCTTTACTCGAAGATTATTCTTCTGAAGATATATGTAAGTCCATGAATTGATTAGATAACTTATGAAAGGCTTTCTGTAAACCTTCCAATTCTAAGGTTTCTTGTTCTTTTTTATTTGGGGAAGGTCTGGTAAGGATTTCTATTTTCTTTTTAGAAGAGAAAGTTGATTCAACTTCCACATTTACATTATCCTTTAAACTAAGAATATCCTTTTCAATGAGGATTGCCTCCTCAAAAGATTATAGTAATGTCTTTTTCTTAGACCTCTTAACCCATATAGTTATGTTATGATGTAGGGCTTTGGCATAGTATGCAATAATCAAGTTTTCAATAGGCATCGATTCTATAGGGATTTTATTTTTAAGCGTAAGGAATCTCTGATTGAAATCCTTGACTTTCTATTTGGAATTTATTTTCATGTTGGACAATTCCATTACTAGAACTTCTGGAGATTTGTAATCCCTGAAATTTTCTAATAAAAAGGTGTCAAACCTATCCCAAGAAACAATAGTTTGAGGTTGTTGTGAAAAAAACCACATGGAGGCATTCCCCTCCAACATAATTCAAAATATTTTTGAAACATTTTTTAACGAAAAGACTTGAAAATTTGAAGCATCTCCCAATTATTCACTTGTTCCATCAACCCTTGCAATTCGTTCCTCTTCAAACCTGAGAAGACAAAATGAAATTTAATTTAGAAAAAAAAATGTAATAAACTAATTATAGACAAGCTACATAATCTACAATTATGTGGCTAGTCTAATAAAACAAAACAAAAATGTCATAACAAAGCTATCAAAACATTAAATCTAAGAAATTGTTTACCCATTAAACATTGGAAAAAGAAGCATCTAGTAATTTCGAGTTCATAATAACATTGATGTTGGATGATTTTTTAATAACGATATATCTTGATTTGTTCAGAAAATGTCGGAAGGACCACAGTGCTTTTGAGAGCTTGTCAAAATCACTCAAAAGAACTGTGGTCCTTCCGACATTTTCTGAACAAATCTCTCACCACAGAAACCTAAATGATCATCTCTTGATTTCCTGGATCTTTTGCTAGCTCTGGGGGAATTTTGTTGCACACTAGCTCTCAAATCAAAGTTTTCCCTTCCTAATACTATGTTTCGAGCCATTACCTAGTTAATTGGATCTTGCAAATAAGGGATATCTTGATAGTACCTCTAGATCCAAGTGAAACACTCTTCACTATACACTTGTTCCAATCTCGGTAAAGGGCGTGTATCATCTAAGTTCAAAGGATTACATTGTGCCATTGTCATTTTAAAATCGTTTTGTATTCCTGAAAACCCTTCTTGTTCCCTTAAAAACGGAGGCAGGTTTGAAACAAAATCATACTGGGGCGAATCCACTCTAGTGGAATCAAATCTTGCATCCTCGACAGAGATTGTATCTTCTATAACTACTGTAGGAATGGGTTTATCACGATTTTGATATCGGCTCCTTGTCATCCTCGACAGAAGTCTACCACTCCTCTTATTTTCGAAATCCAGGTCATTAGCATCTTGTGTAACTTGCTTCCCCTGTCCTTTAATTTTACTTTTATCATTACTAAACTTGGTCTGTACGAGATTAGGGGCAATTGATGACCTATCCCTTAAAAGAAACATAATTTATTCTTAAGGTTTCTTTGGAAAGAAATAACATTTTTTGGAGGTGACCTCAACTACCGGAAGAAACTCAATTGGAGTATTGGTATTTAAGACAGAGTCTTTCGAGACTTGTATCTAAACTCGAAAATTTTCTAGAGAATGGGATGATACACTTGGACCGACAGGTTCATCATCACTCATAAGTAAACCATAAATGGGCTCAGATGGAAAAGGTGTTGGCATCAGAAGTCACTCCTGGATTGTAGAAAGAGTAATCCTGATGCCCATCAGTTTATGTCACTATTTGTTGATAAAGGGTGATGAAAAGAAGTAAACTCAGAACAATATTGTTCTAACTCATAAACTAGGCCAGGCATGCACAAGCAAATGAGGTCTTGGTTCAATTTTAGGTAGTAAGTTGTAATACGGGTGAGTAGGAGGAAGACTTCTGTGAGGAAATGTGAAGGGTTGTTGTAGGTATTAGGCTTCCAACAGCCTATAGAAGAAAACTTTGAACACAAGAACTTCTTATATTCAAAAGCAAAAACACTAAAAGAACATAACATAATTATAAAAATCCTTTATCATAACATAGTCACGATGATTCATGTGAATCATTCAATCATGAACCCTTTTAGTATGAGATCGAAACAAGATGAAAAAGAGAGTTGACTTACATTAAACAAGGAAATTTCATATACAGATACATAGCTAGGAAAACCAGTGCTTCATTAAAACATTATAGTCGGGAGCTCTGCTCTACCATTCATACTTACAGAAATACAAAAACTGAGCATATATACTCAGGGAAATTCGCCACCTTCACAGCAGGAAGGTAGTTGAGACATTAAAGTCCAAATTAGCATGTGTAGGCTCCTCAGTCAAACGTAGATAGAACTCCTTCGTCAGATGCCACCTTAACTTAGCATGGCTCTTGTAGGGGGGACCTACATACAGGGTACCACAGGCTGATTGCTCCAGGCCTTTTCCATGCCCTTCATTTATGAGTTGAGATGAGGTCTCAACCACCTGCTCAATATTCATTAACTTCTTCTTCCATGGAGGGTGGTCAAGACTGAAAACATAAAGAGAGATCCCGTGTCTTTTGAAATCCTGGTAGCTGGAATGCCGAAATGGCTTCTTGGAACTTTTAGTATTTCGCGTTTCAGAGTTTCTCGATGCAGTGGAAGAGAAACCCCTTTGTCCTTTGAAGTCCCAGTAGCCAAAATGGCGAAATGGCTCTTGGGTGTTTTTTCGCATTTCACGTTTCGGGGTTTCAAAACGCAGTGGAAGAGAAACCCCTTGTCCTTTGAAGTCCCGGTAGCCGAAATGATGAAATGGCTCCTGGGCGCTTTTTTTCATTTCGTGTTTCGGGGTTTCAAAATGCAGTGGAAGAGAAACCCTTTGTCCTTTGAAGTCTTGGTAGCCGAAATGTCAAAATGGCTCCTGGGCGCTTTTTCGCATTTCACGCCTTGGGGTTTCGAAATGCAGTGGAAGAGAAACCCCTTTTTCCTTTGAAGTCTCGACAGCCGAAATGTCGAAATGGCTCCTGGGCAGTTTTTCATATTTCACATTTCAGGGTTTCGAAATGTAGTAGAAGAGCAACCCTTTGTCCTTTGAAGTCCTGGTAGTTGAAATGTCGAAATGGCTCCTGGGCACTTTTCGCATTTTGCGCTTCGGAGTTTCGAAATGCAGTGGAAGAACAACCCTTTGTCCTTTGAAATCCTGGTAGCCAAAATGCCGAAATGGATCATCATTTTGTGATTTTGGCCATAAGAGATGAGATCATGTGCCAAACCTCGTGCAACTCTGTGACTCAAACTTATCCAATGACCGTCGATCTGCTCCATTTTTGGATTCTCGCCGTTGAAAATAAAATGCCTGCTCGCTTGATTTTAAGCCCGAAATGGAATTCTTCTGTGTGTTTCGCTCGATTCTCATGACTTGCAAGAATTGGCACTAACATTAGGCTCCATGGGGGATAGATTCGTCCTTGTGATGCTCTAAGAACTCCTTCTGCAGTCCTAGTTGCCTTCTGTTAGGTTATGGAGTCATTTATTAAGCCGAAAATAAACAGAAAAATAATAAAGACAATATTTACAAAAACAGAGGAGTCGTCTAAGGCTCAAACAAAACATTTATTTATGAAATGCCCATTTACTGGGCCGCTAAAGACTTCTTCACCCTCCAAATATTTCAACTTGTATGTGTTATTTAAGAATACTTGAGAGATTTTGAAGGGCCCGATCCAGAGGGCATCAAACTTGTTGTGTTTTCCCCTATCCTGCCTAGGTGCATCCCACTTAAGCACCAAATCTCCCAGCTTGAATTCCTCCTTCTTGACCTTCCTTTCAAAGTCCTACTTGATCTTCTGTTGATGACTGTGAGCTATGTCCATCACCTGCTCCCTGATCTATTGCATTTCCACCACTTGATGAATTCCTCTGACCATATGGTCTAGCTCGCCTTCATGATCTTGAAAGAATTTAGCTACAGGTAAAGCAAGCTGAGTGGGAAACACAGCCTCCATCCCATAAACAAGTTGAAAAGGTGAGGTGCCCAGGGACTTCTTTGTTGTCACTCGATTGGCCCATAGAGCGAATTTGAGCTTTAAATCTCAGGCACTCTTATTGTCTTCCAATAATATTTTAATGAGTTTGATTAGACTTTTATTGGAAGATTATGCCAGTCCATTTCCTCGAGGATAATAGGGAGTGGAGTGAATTAGTGAAATCTAGAATTGCTCAAAGAATTTAACCAGAGGCTTAGACTTGAAAGAAGCAACATTATCAGTGACAAGTCTACTGGGACAACCAAATCTGGCTATGATATCCTCCAAGAAGTTGATAATTACCTTATGTGAAGCACTCCTGGTGGGGGCATCTTCTATCCACTTGGTGAAATAGCCTGTTGCAGTCAAGATCCATCTATGTTGGCCACTTGAAGAAGGATGAATTTATCCAATGAAGTCCAACCCCCACTATTGAAAGGGTGTTGAAGCTACTACAGGCTTTAGTGGCGGATATTTGAGCTGCTTCTTTCCTGAGAACCTTTGGCTTTTGATGCAATATCTAACTTCTCTATAGACATCAGTGAATAAGGTGGGCCAGTAGTACCCAGCCCTGAGAATTTTGTGGGCTGTGGTCTTGTAGCAATGATGCCCTCCACAAAGGACACTATGGAAATCAAACATAACTTTCTGGGCTTCCTGTGGGTTCAGACACCTCAGAAACACCCCTAGAGGATCTCTCCAGTGAAAGACTTGGTCAATAAGGAAATATCTGACCACCTTGAGATTTAAATATCTTGCCTTGATTTTTCCCATTCCATCACGAGGCTTCAACTCTTGCAGAAAGTACAAAATGTCTTTGTACCAGGTGCATTCTGCTAGTGATAATCCACCCTGAGATATTTTTTTGGGCGACTCATCTTGTTGATTTCCTGAGAAAGAATTGATGAAGCTAACCCCCAAGGCCTTGCAATTGGATTCATCCAACAACTTGGCTAAACCCTACCCTTTTACCAATTTGGTGGGCTTTATCTCCAGGTCAAACTCCAGGATCTTGGCAATCCATTTACCTCTTCTCCCATCTATGTCAGGCTATATAAGGATGTCTTTCACAGAGGCTGAAGGAACATATGCAGTCACTCTTGAGTGCAAGACATAGAATCTGAAAGCTTTGAGATATTTCACCAAGGCATAGGACTACTTATCCATGATCTCATACCTGATTTCTGCATATCTTAATGCCTTACTGAAGAAGGAAATGGGTTTCTCTCGCCCTTCCTCATTTTTCTGCAATAAGACTGTTGCTATTGTATCAAAAGAAGAAAAAGAAAAAATTAGGAAATCCTTGGAATAATCAAAACTGATCAACATAGGTGCCTCAGTCAATGCCATTTTTATTTGGACAAAAGATTCCCTGGGTTCAGCAGTCCATTTTACTTCATTTCCCTTTCTGAGCATGGCTATGATGTGTTTCACCAACTCAGCAAAATTTGAGACAAACCTCCTTAGAAAGTTAATCTTCCCTAAAAAGGCCTAAACTTCCTTTCTAGACCTAGGAAGTGACAAGGTCTGAATTGCCTCTACCCTACTGGGATCAATTCTCACTCCCTCTGTTGATACTATATGGCCTAATAGCTTCCCTTGCTTCATAGAAAACAAATATTTCTTGGGATTTAAGGAAAGGCCAAACCTCCGACATTTCATGAAAACTTTCCTCAAGTGATAGAGGTGCTCCTTATCATACCTAGAGAAGACTATGATGTCATCCAGATAAATCACCACAAACTGATCTTTCTCCCCAATGAAGGTTATGTCCATGGCTCGCTGAAATGTTGCTCCTGCATTCATTAATCCAAAAGGCATTTTCGCATACATGAATGTGCCCCAAGGAGTGGTGAAGGTTGTTTTTTCTCTGTCCTCGGGCATGACTGATATCTGATTATAGCCAGAAAAACTGTCAATCATGGATATCCTAGATGCACCAGTTACCCTCTACAATATGTGTTCCATTTTGGGCAAGGTATAGTTGTCTTTCTTTGAGCTTCTGTTCAGGTTCTTGAAATCGACACAGAGCCTGATTTCTCCACTTTTCTTCCTCACCAGGACCAAATTGTCTACCCACTCAGAATATCTCAAGGGGACAATGATTTTGGCATCTAACAACTTCTTCACTTCTCTCTCCATGACAAGCAACAACATGGGATTTATCTGTCTTAGATTTTGCCTAAATGGATTAGCCTCTCCCTTCAGTGGGATCTTGTGTTCAATGACAGTTGTGTCATATGTCTTGAGGTCTTCATAGGTCCATGCAAACACATCAACAAATTCTCTTGATAGCTCGATATATTTGGCCCTCTATTATTTGGTCAAACTGCTTGACAACTTGACAAACTTAGGCTCCTCCTGTGTCCCAATGTTGCACTCCACTGTATCAACATATCCATTTGAAACCCTACCCTTTACTTCCACATCATTCCCATCAAACAGTCTTTCTAAAGGGACTAGTCCCTTCGGAATGTGATTGCTAGGAAAATGAATAATATGGTGATTAGCAATTTTATTTAAAAATATCTCAGGGTGAGGGTGACTTTCGAGATCAGGATCCTGATCAATATGCAATGCAAAAAATTCATCGACAGACTGAAGAAATATTTTGATTTCAATATCGTCTTCAAATACCTTCCAATGCTTGATATTGTTCAGGATAGATGGCCTATATATTATCTCAACATCATATTTGATCTTAGGTGGCAGAGGGATCCTGAACAGACTAACTGAGACAGCTGAGGAATCGTCCAAAGTGTTTTCCTCTCTAGGAATAAAAGAAATGTTGAAAGCGAGAAGAAATTATCAATCAGGTCCCACCCCTCATTTCTTTAACCCCTGAGCCGAGGATGCTTAACCAGATAAGCATTTCTGACTTGATGGATTATCAACTCAACATCTCCGAACACTGCTACCTCCTCAATTTCCATTTATTTTGCAGCCCTTAAACCCAGAACAAGAACTTCATACTCTACCACATTATTGGTAGCTTCAAATTCTAGCTTATATGACAGGGATATGGTTTCCTAACAAGGTGACACAAAAACCACTCCAGCACCAGCGCCTTCGCTAGAAGAAGCTCCATCGAAGAACATCTTCCAAACAGAGGTGGTTGGAGGAGGTATATCACAATTAAATATGGGTTGCTTCCCAACTTGAAAAGGGGCTTCAGGAGTATCAGTGAGCTGCAATAAACTAGACCCCAAATCAATGTCAAGTGCAAAGATAGGATGATTGGTGGGGTCTGCTTCATCACTAACAATGTAGGCCATTTGAGATTCTCTGTACAACCTCCTATGTTCCCCTCCAAAGGCTGGAATGGTGGCATATGTGAGATCCATTTGTAATGTTCCTCCAAGTTTTTTAATCCAATATCTTGACAACAACATGTTGAACTTGGGGGGAACATTAGTTACTGCAATGTCCATGACCACACTCTTCATTGGCAGCTGAAATAAAGAGACCACCAAGTCTTTCATGACTCCAAGGAATTGAACCCTCGTTGAATCTAAAGAGTACAAATCGTGATAAGCCTTTGTCACTTCCAGTCCCAATTCTTCCATGACTATTTTGGGCATAAGGTTGTGTGAAGCTCCTGAATCCATGAGGCAATTATGCAACACCGTATCATGTATGTTCAGGGATGTGTAGAAGGGAGGGGATGAATCATATATTTCTTATACCATGGGACTTAGGATGACTGCTATCTTTTCATCTTCAATATTTACTGAGTCTGTAGAAAGATGGGGGGACTTATATTGTAGCATCTTGGAGAGGGACCTTTTGAAATCTTCATTTTGAACTAGCTCTGAGAGGGGTACGTGAATTATAATATTTTGAATTTCATTCTCAAAACTAAAGGAAGAAATAGGCTTAGGAGCTTCCCTTACCTCAGAAACAGGTTCTTTGGTTGTTGGCGAAGTATTCTAAGTTTTATTTTCTTTAGTAGTGATTGTAGCAGGTTTAGCAAGTTTTTCCTCTATGAGGGGATGATCATGGCTATCAAAATTCCCTTTTTTCTTCTTTGACCTGAGATGATATCTGTTAGGAGTGTTGTTGGCCTTTTCCCCTTTACACAACTCATTGACTTGAATGTTCATAAGGGATCCTTCATATGCAGATTGAGTCAAATAGGGAAAAGGGGAAGTGTCTTCAATACAGTGAATTTTGGGGTCGAGCTCATCTATATCTTCTCCTTCCTCATGAGAAACTAGGCTATTTTGGAGAGGGGTTTGAATCCTCTGATCATCTCTATCTTTGCTCCTTTGTTCCCTTGGAAAAGCCTATGGCACATTGTTGCTAGGCCTCCTGAAGCCTCTGTTATCAATATTTTGGGGATTCATGTACATGGTCTTCCCTTCTAACTCCCACCTTTCCATTCTAGTCGAAAGCAACTTTAGCACTTTAGTTACCTCATCCATCTGAAGGGGAAGGGGAGAGAAATTAGATGGGGAGGCTTTAGGTCTCTTTCTAGATATGTCTCTAGCAACCTTATTCCTGAGTCAGTCGACAACCAATATGTTAGATTCTACTTCCATGGCCACATCCTGCATGTGAGATAGAGTTGTTTCTCTCCTTTCCCTTAACAGGAGGCATAAATCGAGATCAAAAGTGCTAGCATAAGTGATTTTAGCAGAGGCTTCTGAGGGATTTATTTTAGCAGGGATCTTATTGTACATTTTATTGAATCTCTTGGAGAAGTCAGAGATAGACTCTCCTTCCTTTCTCTTCAAAGACCCAAACTCTGTCATGTAATGCATGAAGTCTCTTTTGTCTCCCCACAGTCTCAAAAAGGCGTTATCCAAAGCCTCAATCCCATCAATAGATCCAGGAGGAAGGGACCTAAATCACTTTCTAGCCTCGTCTTCAAGGCTATGGACGAAAATTCTCATCCATACGTTTGCATGCATGATAACATGATCATTTGTAAAACTGTAAAAGGCTTCAAGGTGTTCTTCTTTAGCTATGTCCCCTTCGCCTGTAAACTTGGGCAACTGCTTAAGGTAGCCATCTACTGGAAGGGTGTTGATAGGATAAGGTAACAAATGAGGATCATACCTAGAAGCTATTATAGCCTCCATTTTGGTCATGGGGGGATTTTCTCCTGCCATAGGAATATTAGGTGGAGGAGAACTCAGAGGAGAAGGAGCTCAAATAGGGGATGCAGGAAATGAGCTTACAGGTGGACGGGGAAACAATGAGCGATTCAGATAAAAGGATAAGGGGCTTGAGTCAGTAGATTCTTCTCTCTGTAAAGTAGCAACAAAAATAATAAGAGGATGGGTGGTAAAGCTAGGGGTGGGGAAATATTCTGTGGTACTAAGTGTATGCCAAGGTACAGCTTTAGGGGAGAGGGAAGTGACAAGGATTTCTCCCTCCAATCCCAGACCAGGAGGGGAAAACTCAGAAGGAACACTTTCTAAATTCAGGAAATGGGAAACTTCAGAAAAAGGTCTGCTAGGAAGATGAGAAGAAGAAAATGGAGTTCCTAAAGAAGGAGATGGCAAATTACCTGGTTCGGTGGTGGAAGTTTCTCCTTCAGAGGCCTTTCCTTTTTTGATAATCACCTCCGGATCAACTTCAGGTGTACCTAGAGGTAGTTGTCGATGGGACCGCGTGTGTCTACCTCTGGAAGCCACAACTAAAATAGCAGGTTCACCACAGTGGATTCATCACAATGGAGTTTCCAGATGCACAGTAGAAATCTCATAGGGCTATGATGCCTGATTCACCTTCAGAATCATAGGCTCAATGTCGTTCAATCCCATGGAAAATTTTCAACTTCGTCCCTGGAAACAATGCCAGAAATGTTGGTGTCAGAAGTCACTCCTGGATTGCAGCAGGAGTAAGCCTGAGGCCCATCCGTTTATGTCACTATTTGTTGATAAAGGGTGATGAACAGAAGTAAACTCAGAACAATATTGTTCTAACTCAAAAACTAGGGCAGGCATGCACAAGCAGATGAGGTCTTGGTTCAATTTTAGGCAGTAAGTTGTAATAAGGGTGAGTAGGAGGAAGACTTATGTGAGGAAATGTGAAGGGTTTTTGTAGGCATCAGGCTTCCAATAACCTACAAAAGAAAACTTTGAACACAAGTACTTCTTATATTCAAAAGAAAAAACACTAAAAGAACATAACAGAATTATAATAAATCCTTTATCATAATATAGTCATGATGATTCATGTGAATCATTCAATCATGAACCCTTTTAGTATGAGATCGAAACAAGATGAAAAAGAGAGTTTCTTTACATTAAACAAGGAAATTTCATATACAGATACATAGCCAGGAAAACCAGTGCTTCATTAAAACATTACAGTCGGGAGCTCTGCTCTACCATTCATACTTATAGAAATACAAAACCTGAGCATATATACTTAGGGAAATTCACCACCTTCACAGCAGGAAGGTAGCTGAGACATTAAAGTCCAAATTATCATGTGCAAGCTCCTCATTCAAACCTGGACGGAAATCCTTCGTTAGACGCCACCTTAACTCAGCATGGCTCTTGCAGGGGGGACCTACATACAAGGGTACCACGGGTTGATTGCTCCAGGCCTTTTCCACACCCTCCATTTATGAGTTGAGATAAGGTCTCAACCACCTGCTCAATATTCATTAACTGCTTCTTCCATGGAGGGTGGTCGAGACTGAAAACATAAAGAGAGACCTCGTGTCTTTTGAAATCCCGATATCCAGAATGTTGAAATGGCTCTTGGGCGCTTTTCGTATTTTTCATTTTAGAGTTTCTCGATGCAGTGGAAGAGAAACCCCTTTTTCCTTTGAAGTCCCAGTAGCCGAAATGTCGAAATGGCACCTGGGGACTTTTTTTCATTTCACATTTTGGGGTTTCGAAATGCAGTGGAAGAGAAACCGCTTGTCCTTTGAAGTCCTGGTAGCTGAAATGCCAAAATGGCTCCTAGGCACTTTTTCACATTTCATGTTTCGGGGTTTTGAAATGCAGTGGAAGAGCAACCCTTTGTCCTTTGAAGTCCTGATATCCAAAATGCCGAAATGGCTCCTAGGCGCTTTTTTGCATTTTGCACTTTGGGGTTTCGAAATGCAGTGGAAGAGAAACTCCTTTTTCCTTTGAAGTCTCGGTAGCCAAAATGTCAAAATGGCTCCTAGGCACTTTTTAACATTTTTTGTTTCAGGGTTTCGAAATGAAGTGGAAGAGAAACCCTTTTTCCTTTGAAGTCCTGGTAGTCGAAATGTCGAAATGGCTCTTGGGCGCTTTTCACATTTCGTGCTTCAGGGTTTTGAAATGTAGTGGAAAAACGACCCTTTGTCCTTTGAAATCCCGGTAGCCGAAATGGCTCATCGTTTCGTGATTTTGGCCATAAGAGATGAGCTCATGCACCAGAACATGTGCAAATCTGTGACTCAAACTTACCCGATGACTGTCGATCTACTCCATCTGTGGATCATCGCCGTTGAAAACAAAATGCCCACTTGCTTGATTTTAATCCTGAAATGGACTTCTTCTGTGTGTTGTGCTCGACGCTCATGACTTGCAAGAATTGGCGCTAACAAAAGGAACAAACCTATTTCTAACAAGAAAAATCTACCAATTATCTCATGTTTTCAACAATTGGGCATTAACCAAAACCCAAATTAGACCATGATGGAACGAACTAGACTCAGGGTTAGGGTTTTGTATTTGGTAAAACTTGTACATTTTATGAAGACTCTTGAGTAAATAAAAAGGCAAGTTCAATTTAAACCCCAAGAAAATCATCAATAATTGTATATGAAACAAAACACCAACCCATAACACCCTTCGTATGTCACAAATTGTTTGATTACCAACAACAATCCATGCCAACGAGTTTTGGATTCCTCGTTCACTTACAACTGCAAGTCGCTTACCTTGGCTTTGGCATCGTCAAAAGTTTTTTCAAAGGTTTGTGCAAATTCCAAGTTGAAACCCTCAAAATACTGGATGGAATTTACCCAACCAAAATGGATGAGGTTGTCTATAGCATCGTCATGAGATAGAAAAGTTTGTGAGTCATTCGAATCAACTCCACTTTAACCATAGGAGCCATTAGCTTGTGCACAATGTACCAAAAGATGAAAAACGGAGGGGTCTTTTCTCGAGATAACCCAAAAAAAATGGTTGAGGTATCATGGCTAACAGTGAACCAAAAAGTAAGGGCTCGGAGAGAGGCTACTATGAATTCTACATCAAGCTTTGATTAAATGCCCAGAACCAAAGGACGAAAAACTCAAAAATCACTTTGTTTCCTAAAACCTAGTCTTTGTTCATGAAGGACCATCCAGAAGACTAAATGAATGTGATCATTGATGGACAAAACAGAGAAATGATTGTTTCATAGCACGAACTCTAACCATGTAATACGTTGATAAGACAGTGACAAAACAGTTCA
This sequence comes from Picea glauca, assembly GCA_000966675.3. NCBI lineage: Eukaryota > Viridiplantae > Streptophyta > Pinopsida > Pinales > Pinaceae > Picea > Picea glauca. Next base: position 30,374 of record JZKD02S2041262.1, read on the forward strand.
TTGCAGCATTCAGATCATATGGTGAGGTAACAATATATAACCAGAATCACAAATGGTAAGAGATGAATCAAACTTTCAAAATTGATTTAATAATAACATAAATCACCCTCGATTTGGTTTTATCCTTATGCTATGAAACTTTTATAAAAATTTTGCATGGTCGTATATTCACCATGCCTAAGTGTTTTGTGATTTTAGGTCTTCCAAAGGTTTGTTTGATTTCACAAGGTGAAAACCTTTAGAGTTGGATCAATGTGCTTGTAAAAAAAAGATTTCAATTTCATATTTTTCAGTCATGAAATTGAAATGGGAAAACATGTTAGCTATTAATGAAATAAAATAAAATAAACAGATCAACCAAGTAATCACCTAAAAAAAATGTTCAACTCCTTCGTATATACAAATTAGGCAGCGGATAAAACTTTTCTTTGCAATTTTTGCGTTTCAAAAATCGACGAAGCGAGGATCCCAAAAAACCCCTCCAACAACAGGTTTGTGACAGTCTTCCACAAGCCAAGAAGCACAAATTCTCCATCAAGGCACACAACTCACCAAGCGTTAGATTTAGAAAATGCTTTCCCCTCTTCCCTGGGCACTCAATGCAATGGAGACCATTGCTTCCTAAGGGGGGAGGATTGATCTAGGTGGATATTTGTGGCCACCCACCTTTTCCAACTGGCTCCTCCTTTCATTTCTTAGTGTATCACATTCTTCTATACTTTTTTGTAATTATGGGTTCTACACTTCTCAGGCTATCTGAATCCCTACACGTCTTTTAGGTGGATACTGGTGGCCTCCCACCTAATCCAATTGGCTTATTTTGTATGTTTTCATGTCAACACATCTTGTTGTACTTGTAGGGTCATTTTGGGGCCCTAAACACTGTTTTTTTGGCTTGCCACAGTCAAACTATAGACAGAGTCATAGTTTGACGGTGTGATGCGTAGTTCTCGAAAAGACCTTTCCAACTAGCTATCATGCACCTAAAACGAAGATCATATGCAAATGTTACAACCCCATGAAGTTAATGTACTAACTTACCCAAACAAGGCCCACATGACTTTTGACATTTCAACTTCTAGCATTAGATTTTTGGATGTCTAGGGTTTTGGAATTCATGTTTATCATAAAAAGGCCTTCAGAGCCTCATTGTAATCTTCTTCTAGAGAATGAGTGTAGCCATCACATCTCTTATCAGAGATAAATATGCCACCATTCTAGCGAGTCTTGCACTCTGTATTTTTACAGTCTCTTTACAATTCTTTCATTAATAGAAATCAATTATTGTTGTATTTCTCTGTTTTTTGTCAATTGTCATGAGTATTTCATTGTAATATCTCTTTTGTTATTTCGTTCCAAAAATAATCTGTATTATCAGTGCTAAAAATTGTCAGGTATTGATGACCTAAAGTTGACCACTTTGTAAGGTGAAACCTCTTTGCAAATATATAAGGTAGAAGCAGACACAACTAAGGAATCTACCATGTAATTCCTTTTATAGGAACAACTTCAATTGAGAAACCATCAAATGTTTTTATGGCATCCCATACAACATTTCTATATTGTTTCAACCTTGTATTCTTGGCATCAAAATCCTTCTTGAATTGAGAAACAATTAAATATAAATCTCCCCTTATGTGCAATAATTTGATATTCATATCAATGGTAATATTTAGGCCTAATATGATATCCTCATACTCAGTAATGTTGTTGGTGAAATCGAATTGAATCCTATATGAGAAAAAGGTAACTTCTTTATCAGGTGGTATCAAAACTACTCCAACACCTGATCCTGAACTCAAATGGGCCCCATAGAATTCTAAAGTCAAACATCCATCCTTTTTTCTTCATCTTGGAAAATGGGATTCAACAAGACACGGGTGTTGTCAATTCCTTCATCCACAATAAGGACCTGTTGTGACAAGTTACTTTGTTCTTTGATTTGTTTTTTAATAGTGGCTTCAAGATGCAAAACGAATAGATCATCATCTTGGGTTGGAATGGTGACATAAGAAAAATCTCGGTGAAAATTTCCTCCCAATTTGGTGACCCATTTGTTTGAAAACAAAAATCCGCATGGGTCAGGTACATAGATAACTGCTACATCCATAATAAAAGATATGTTTTGAAACTACTCGAAACTTACTTCCAAATCCTTAATAATTCCATGGACCTGGATGACACTTGAGTCAATACTCCATGTATTCTTGTAAGGCAACATTCTTTTCAATCCAATTTTTTTCATAAATATCAATGTCATAACATTTTCTAAGGCCCTAGATTTCAAAATACAATTTTGAAGACATAGATCATTTATCACTAATGTGATAAGAAAAGATGGGTGATCTCGAATTTTTCTGTCATATTGCCCAATTTGAATAATTATCGGTACATCCTTTTCCTTTTGCAGCTCTTTAAGAAAACTACCATTTCTTGTGATGGTCTCTCCTTGACTGAAATTAATAGAAACAAATTCATCTTGTTTATGAAACTCAGAGTAAAATTCCCTAACATTTTGTAACATTTTTTCTCTATCTTCATTGTCCGCAATATTGTTTTCAAAGTTTATCCTTTCCGTCATGATAAATAAAGTTCCTTTAGTGGGATACGGCAATTCTTTTAGAGCTAGATTTGGGATTTTTTCCTTTTTTGTGAAATTTATCATATGATCAACAAATTCAGTGGCAACCTTTCTTTCTTCCATCAATAAATATGTCTATGTGATATGTTAAGTATCAGACAATGAAACAGTTTGAATGAAGTTAAAAAATCCATCTACTTGTGTCATTTCTTCAGGGCCATTCATGTTTTGAGAATAAGAATAAATTATATGTTCTTCTATTTCACATGCTCTTTCTTGGGCTTCAATCAAAGTAGAGAGGCATTTTTCTCCTAATAGAAAACCATATGGGTTGTTCATGGTTAACATATAGCAATGGTAAATGGTATATTTAGGAGGTTTGAACTCCAGAGGGAAACTTCTCACAAGGTTATTAAACCTTTCATTAAATTCCTTAATTCTCTCATTTGGCCTTCTTTTGAAATGATAAAGTTTGTGAGAAAGGGAAACATAATCTTCACTTTCAATGAATCTTTTTATGAAGATATTTCTAAAGTTTCCCAAGCGGTAATCATTTTGGGAGCGATATTGATATACCACTCTTTTTCATTCCCATTGAGAGATAAGGAGAAAGGATTCATACACACATCCTCATACTAGTGTCAGGAGGAACAAGAATCAAAAACTTTTGATAAGGTGTCCAAGTGATGTCGAGTCGATACAGAGTCTTCACCTGAAAAGGTGGGAATCCATTCTCTAAAATTGCTTGGAATATTATGGGGTGATCTGTGAACCTTTTTCATATCCAAGGGTTTGTACAATCCTTCCACCTAATCATTTTGAATCATCTTTGTCACACAAGGGGTGAGTAAGGGTGCATGACTTTGGTATTTCTTTCTTTGGGTAGGGAGCATATGGAGTTGCCAGATAAAATTTTATAGAAATATCATCAAAAGTCAAAAGGGAAATTCTCTCAAATAGAGTCGCCAAGCAAGCTAAGGTAAAGGATTTGGGATAGACTTGTTGAATGTCGTTATGGGATCATAAACGATTCGAAATGCTCTCTGAAAACGAAACCAAAAATGTTATCACATAGTTTGTATTTTGGGAAAAGTCCAACCCAAGAAACAAGTGTGTGACACCACTGGGGACATCTATCACTATCACCTCAATGGATATCACCCTTTTTTTAGTGGTGGAAAGGTCCAACACAAGGGAGGATTCCTAGGTGTCCCTAGGGGGATTGCAAGGGGAGAGGCCAAAAACTGAAGGAAACACCCCTATAGGTCATGATTAAAAGATATTGAGGCTTGATGGAGAATGATTATGAATCAAGGAAATTTTTTCAATTGATAGTACCTGCAAAACAAATGTAAGCCAAACCAAACCAAGAAAATATGTGATAAAATAAGCCCCGAGACAAGAATTAAATAAAAAGGAAACCTTATTGTCCCCAAATTGCATCATATAACATTCATATATCAACAAAAAGATAAATATAGGAGCTTCAAATTGGAACATCAAAATCAACATATGATATTGGACAAGAAAGCTTGCAATTAGTAAACAATTTTCCAATTCTTAAACCAAGATTTTGATGTCAAAAGAGGGTTGTAAAAGAGTGTTATCAATAAATAAATATGACATCCTTATGGTTGTAGAATTTTTTTCTACAAAATCAAATTTTAACCATCGAAATCAGAAAGTAAACCACCCAAACAATAGCCCTTTAGTAGTAGATTAATTATCACAACTTACAAGCAATTTTTCAGTGGTAGAAAAGTAGAGAAATCGTATGAGAAAAAGTGTTTTGTTGCAATCCTAATGGTTGTAGATTAATTTTTATTACAAAAAAATAACCACTTGACCAATAAAGACGCCCTTGAAGCAAAAGAGAGTCTAAATCATGTGAAATTCAAATCCAACTTGAACAATTCCAAAACCTCAAATTTCATGTTTACCAATGCATCAATTAACAATCTCTAATGCAAAGATTAGTGCCTTTTTATTGGGAGAATGGAGTCTCTTCCTTGGAAGGAAAACTAAACAAAGAGGAAGAAGAGATTTTTGTTGAGAGTTAAACCCTTATAAAACCCAACAACAATCCTTCCAAATCATCTAGTGTGGAATCCAAGATGAACTAGGGTTTAATAATTATCTAGGGGTGTAAATACTCTTACTCCATAGAGAAATAAACCATAGATAAGCCTTGAAACAAGAGTGTAAATCCTCTTAATCCTTATATCAATCCTTATAGCACTTCAATAGAAAAGAAGAATAAACTTTGATGGAGGGTGTAATCCTTTTTACTCCTCCTAGGGTTTTAAGATATATTTCTTGAATTTAACAAGCAATATGACAATAAATTGTAGAAATTACTCACCAGATCCAAGAGATAGCATGCAAGAAACCCTTCACTACCAATAATCATCAACGATTCATCAAAAAAACACCATCAAGAAGAATTCACTATCCTTTATTACTCCAACAGACAAGAGTTGCATCCATTTTGACAAGAAAAAAAGAGATAGTGAGTTATCCAAGGGGGGTCAAAATTTCAATCCAAGAGTAATATTATCAAGTGATGACTTATATCCAAGTGAAATATGACTTTCCTCTATTTATAGAGGAAAACTCAAGTCATATTTTGTCCACATTACAATTAAATCCATAATTTTAGGCTAAAACCAAAATTAGAATGCTTAACTAGCATAGTGATTTGTTATTTTTTACCACATAAGCTACAAAATGAAAAAACATAGCAAAATGATGGCATGTAAGCCAATAAATCTCTTCTCCAAGGTGGAACACATGAAAGTAGGCCTCCAAAGGCTAGGACGTCAAGCTAGGAAGGTGCCACATCATCCCAAAATAAAGCTATAATGTGGGGCTTCAAGCCCACAAAACCACCAAGTGCACCAAATGTGTCACACGTCCCCTCAAATGTGTGATGCCATGCTACCCAAGAGGAATGTTTGGGCATAAGAGGGTGACATCGTCTTTTCTTCATGTTCCCGAGCCTCGTTCATGTGTTATTGACATCATCCAAGGTGAAATGTTCATCATCCTAGGCCTCAAATGTGTGGGGCGCAACATCCATCCGGTGCGCTTTCATACCATTATGAACATCCAAGTGGCTCAGTCCCTTCATGATGAATGACTTTCATCGGGCATGGTCCCACAAAGACGAGAAAATACTCCCACCATGGGTCCACAATTCATATGAATCATGTGAAGTAAGCCACATTTAATAAAATAACTACCCAAGAAAGTGCATTGTGTCCCCCCTTTTAAAATTAAACAAATGCTCAAAGACCTTATAAACTTTGTCAAATTTACGTATGGGAGGGGTGTCATGGTGCTCTATTGAGTAGGTCAATCCCCAAGCCGATGAATGTTTCCCAAGAATACCTTCTCTAGAACATGTAGTGAGTATGAGCTGGTTTGGGGGTAAGTACTCTTGGGAATGGGTTTCTTGACATATCAAAGGATCATATTGTCTCATTTATGAGTGCCTTTGTGGAGGGTGCATTACATCCCTTCGTTTGCAATGCAACATTTTCCCAAGCCTTTTATTTTCCTTTCATTTTTATTTTTTATGGTTCGAACATTGAGTGCTACATGCAATGGAAAGTAAAATAGCACCACAATTCCACTTGAAGTTGGAACACATTGAGTGCCATATGCACTATAAATTAAAGGACGTCGCAATGCATTCCCCCATCAAGTGGAGCATTTTTATTCATTTTATTTTTAAAGGGTCCTTCATTTTTATGGAGAAGCATTTCATTGCTCTCAAGGCCTTAAGGAGAGCATCTAGAAGGATAGACTATGGATTTTGACTTTTACAGTGCTAGCTACAACACCTCTAGGCCTCCAGTGCTTTCTTCCCATGAATTGAGGTACAAGCCCTTCTTAGGGTCAATTAACCCCAAGACCCAAAATATCAGGAAGTAGAGGGGAAGAAGTGTGGAAAGAGGTAAGTATGAGTGAGAATGGTATGATGACCCTTCAAGGAGACTCCCCAGTAGCAACCCTTTTCTCTAGGGTGACCAACTTACTAGGATACCATGTCAACCACCAAGGTGAAATAAGGAAAAAGGTATAATTTCCAAGAAACCATTCAATAATCAAGAAAGGACCCTTTGCAACATGATCAAATGATTCAATTATTAAAATGGCACTTACCATGAGACCGGACTTGTTACCTCATAAAGAAAGACATGGTGTCATTTATGGGCCTAGATGGTGTGGTGGGAGGAGGGGCTCTTTCTACTTAATGTGGTCTTAGTTGGTCACTTCGATCTTGGCACTCCTTGTCTACTACCTGCAGGTCGTGAGACATTGTCTCCTTAGTTATCCCTAGGCTGGGGGGGTAACACATTGCCTAAAATTAGAAGCATTTCTTGAAAGGATGAAGATGTGTGGAATACACTCCTTACACTAATCCATGAGAGAAGAATGTGAAAAAACTTAGAACATGGTAGTTGCAAACAAATGAAAGAAACAACAAACCATTACACAACACAATTTACTATGGAAAACCCTTCTGAGAGAAAAACCTCATTCTCCAAAGCAAGCTCAATGTGTTCTTCAACAACAAACAACAATTAAACTATGCAATGAAAGTTGTAATCTTAACATGAATAATCTATAGTGAGCCCCTTCTAACTTGACTCTCTAAACCAAATTAGGCCTAGTGTTATGTACCTTGGATCTGAAAATGTAATCTAGAAGATAAACCTTTAACTTCAACACAATAAACTAAAACATTCACACAAAATAATCAACACAAGAAAATTGTAAAGAAAACCCATGAGGTAGGGTAACACCATGTATTATTCCTTAAGGAAGGAAACAATCCCAAGCAATACTTGCTTGCTACAATTACAATATTCTTCACCATGCTTCATTACATTGCTTAATTTTTTTTATATAGTAATATATGCCTCTTAGGAACATTCTAGTAGATGGAACATTCTAGTAAACCTTCTTATATTCATTTACCTCCTAGGAACATTGTATACAATGAACATTATAATAGGTGGAACCTTCTAGTAAACCTTCTTAAATTCATTTACCTCCTAGGAACATTGTAGAGAAGGAACATTATAATAGGTGGAACCTTCTAGTAAACCTTCTTACATTCATTATGTTCACAATATTAAATGGGCATTATTTATTAAAAATGACCTCCATACATGACAATACATAACCACATATCTATTATTACTCCCATTGGGTACCTCCCTAGTTACCCCATATTACCCCCCTAAGTATACTACATTACATCCCCCTTCGCATGTTTTGTCCTTGAAACATGGGAAGAAACATGGAAATAAACCATACAATATGATCATTTAAACAATGTAGCCAATTGGCATGAAGCACGAACAATCATCCATCTTAATTGAATGTGAACATGTGATCTAATTGCTTCCTTCTAATTACTCCTCAGTGTGCTACTTTGATGTCTCCATGTATTGTTGTTGTTCCTCCATGTGTCTCTTGATTTTTTGCTATTATGGTGCCATGTCAGTCCACAATAAGTTTCTTTATTTCCACACCCTTGCCTTGATAACTGTTGTTTCTCTGTGCAAGATACCAGATATATAAAATATGCAGAACATAAATATAATGCTAGAAATGGCAGAATAACAGTAAAATATCCATCATAATATTCACAATAACATAGAAATGATATAAGAATAGCAATAGAAATAGCACTTTGATTCAGATAGAAATGTTCACAGACCTCTTTGAGGGGGAAACCTCCAATCGAGTAGCGCTCTGTTACAATAATCTCCAAGCTAGGGTTTTCATACCCTCGACCCTTATTTATACTAAATATGTCTATTAAGAGAAGAATCTAGAGGAAGATCCTTCTAGAAGCAGAAGATTCTATTAGGTATTCTTACAT
>JZKD02S2041274.1:7677-37646 GCA_000966675.3 Picea glauca
AAAAACACTAAAAGAAGACTCCAACATATTCTTTTTTCATAATTAGTCTAGTCAGTCCAGAAAAATGATTAAACTTATACTGAAAGGACCTCTTCAAAACCATTTTAATGAGTGTGACAGAGACAAGATCACTAGGCTATCTTTTCAATTTTAAGGAGTCTGAAAAATAGATTAACTATGGACTCACAACCTTTTTCGAAATTTAGTCCCCTTAACCTGAAAACGTATAAAACATAACTTAGGAGAACTCTCCTGGTGAGACATGTCTCCCGAGGCATACCTTTTTCCTGAGTAATCTATTGGCCTAAAAAAGGGTTAAACTTATGCCAAAATAGATATTCCTTCTGGACCAATTAACGAGTGTGAAAGGAAGAAGGTTACTCGACGATCTTTTCATATTTGGGGAGTTTGAAAATAGCTTAACTATGGACTTCGAGGGAGTTCCTTTTTCGTAGATAATCTCCAAGGCCCGAAAAAGAGATAAACCAAAACCAGGGAGAATGGCCATTTTTCACAAATTTAGTCCCTCAGACTCAAAAGGGTTAAACTTATGCCTAGGAATACTCTCCTAGCGAACCGAAGCTCCTAGGGCATACCTTTATTCGTAAATTAACCATCCGTACCGGAAAATAGGTAAACTACTGCCGGACATATGTGCCTTCAAATTTTAGTTTGACAAGCGTGAAGGGAAACAAGATCGCTTGACAATCTTTTCAATTTTAGAGAGTCTAAAAATGGCTTAAAGAAGACTCCATGGGGAATTCTTTTCTTAAGTGATCTGAATGACACCAAAAAGAATAAATAAATTCTCGTTAGATGTTGCTTTCAAAGTTTAAGTGAGCTTGAAAGACAACAAACCATGCTCTTAGGGAGTCTCTCAAGTATAGGCCAGAAAAAGATGAAGAAGAATGAGGCTTCAATACACAGTCATGGAGGAATTAAAAAGACTCCCAAGCCTATGGAAAACTCACAGCATGGACGTCAAAATGTACCAAAGGATTTACCTAGGGAATCCATGTAGAGGAAGACTCTACCACCTAATTACGACACTTTGAAAGCAACATAGAAAGTTTATGTGTCACACTTTGGTGGGATCGATCCTATGGTAAAGCGGAAAAGACAACAAAATGAAAAATGCAAGGTGATGAGAACCTAACCTATATGAAAGTGTCGAAAAAAACAACTTCACCACGTGATGATGTGAGTGTAACCCATCTCATAAAAACACCAAACCAAAAGAAAAATTTCATAAGAACAACCCAAAGATTCCCCAAAAAGAAACTCAAGCACTCGCCAAGCCAAGAATAGGGAGAAAGAGGACCAAAATGGGGAAAAAAGAGCCAAAAACATCTATAAATAGGGCTAGACAACTAATTTAAGCCATTGCAAATTGGAAAATAACCAAAAAGCCAAAAAACCCTCTTCCTTAAAACACAGATTCAAGGAGCTACAATGGACAAAAGATCTTCAAACCTGTACCAAGTAAGTACAAATGACCTCTCTCATCATTTCAATTCATCATTTATTGTTGATTTAATTGTTTAGAGGGTGCGCTCCCTAGGAAAAAGGTCGGGTCTACGTGTACGCAGGGATGTCCATGCTCAACATGCATATATATGTGGGCATAGTAAAACTTAGCACGCATATATACACGTCTGTCTTAAAGACAAGCCACACACATATTTTTAAAGCTTTCAAAATAAATGAAACAAGGGACTAACCTCAATTTTTTTTTATGCAATAGGATGTATGTTCACTGGTGACAGAGAGAACATGAGGAGTTAGCTATCTTGGTCGAGGAGGATCCAGGGGCTATTTCCATGCTAAAGAAGTGTGGCATGTGGAAGTTCTTTCAGTGTCCATTCACGAGGGAACAACCTAGGTTATTGAATCATTTGATAGAGTATTGGCACTCGGACGCGGAGGCCTTCATGCTAGAGGGCCAATCATTGACTTCGACTACCGATGATATATACTTTTTGACCGTCCTCTCCAAGAGGGGGGAACCAGTTAACTTGAGGAATTTTCCTCCAGGACTGCACAACATAGAATATTATATTGGCATGTACTGCGAGGATGACACTGAGAAAATAGGATCTCAGGTGCGAATTCATAAGATTACAAGTCTCAAATTGCAAATATTACTTTACATGACTGGGTGGATCACATGATTTGCAACACTTCATCAGGCTTCGCGTGCACAGATGCATTGTGAAGCTTAGTGTTTGCATGCCACCATATTTGACTGGAGCACCATGATGCTCACATGTATGAAAACACAACTAATCAACCACAAAAGAAGAACAAATAAGAACTTTGGGTTTGGGACCATGTTGTGCGCTTTCATTTTTTAGAGAGTGCCAAGCCTTAGCCCATGAGAGACAGTACAAAACCATATTGCGTCCTTTCCAGCATTATGCAGGTGGGAATCTCTGTTTCCTCAATAGGGTGCAGGGAGAGTGCAGGAGGCCTTCAATGACAAATTCTTTGACTGGTGGCCCCATCAAATTCCCGTGAGCGAAGACTACCCCTACACAGGGATCAATTTCCTAAGGGATCCTAATATGCTTATGCCCCCTGGCAAGGAGCACAAAGATATAGGTACACATTACTTCATATTTTAAAGTTATTTTATTTTTAAATTTTTAAATATTATTCTTTTTTATGGTAACGTCAAATTATTAACTCAGTAATTTGTTATATACAGACGTGGGACCAGTACGACCGAACGAATTCACCAGGACCAGGTTTCATCCTCGAGAGGATACTGGACCAATGACAACAGGAGGAACAATAGCCACATGAGGGCCACTAACTAGGGAGGTTGAGACAGTATTGGGACGAGTGGAGAGGAACCTGACAACTCTCACTCGTCTAGTGCCGATGGCATAGATTGAGGACCTTACCCCTGGCCATGCAATCACATGTTATAGGGGTACTGAAGACTTGGGCTCAGTTGTTTCGGTGTCTTGCGAACGTCGTAGTTCATTACACTAGGGCCAACAGGCCTAGGCCACAACTAGCACTGGACCACATATGTTCCGAGGACACTCTTTTTGTACTCTCTTATGTAGTGAGGGCTTGAGCCTAGTGATGTATACTGACTCTATTTGAGGCTTTATGGCCCACTTTTGTACTTATGACGTTATTTTTTGAACATATTATTATATATATACATATTTTTGCCTTATGGATAGAAAATTTTGTACAAATGTATTTACATATGCATGTATGTGTGTGCTTTTACTTTTCTATGTGTGCAATATGCCAATCTAACACATGATTAACTAATGTATCAGTTAGTTGATTAGATTTCCTAGGAAAATGAATATAAGTAATATAATCAAAATAACATTCTAAGAGACGTACCCTAAGGAATCATCAATGAAGTGTAGGATCGTAGACATGATACACTCCATTTAACCGAGACACAACCAGTTGAGCATCTAAATAAAACCGAAGTTGAGAAATACTATGTGACAAGGAATCACACAATAATTTTATTACGACATTGTACTCAACAACATTATTGATTGCTTCACATAGAAAAATACCTCCAAAAGACATCAACTGACCAAAGGGTGTGAAGATCGCCCAAGTTGCGGAAGCAAGCATCCGAGTGTGTTGGCTAGCACCATCTGTGAACCCAACATAGACTTCAGATTCACTTGACATCTACCACAGTGAAAAGAAACACAATAAACTACACATCCACAGGATAAGAAGACAAAAATGTATAAATAAAGCTATACATTATATACAAGAAGTCACGCTCAGGTGAATGACCTAAGTATAATACTTCTTAAGGTAGATCCCATTTCTAAGCTCCGATAAAGCATTACCCTTGAAATCAACCAGTTGATAGGCACCCTTTTCTAAAACTTTCTTAACAATGAACGGTCCGAACTACATGGGTTTGAATTTGCTTATCCCAAGGGATATTTATCTTAGCCATAGAACAGGAAAATATCGCCTTCGGAGAAAAATCTAGGGCAGACAGACTGATCATACTAACACTTGACACATTGTTTGTGAGTCTCGTTGGCCAAGACTACATCTCAACGCTTCTCATCAAGCTGCTCGAGATATAGAAGATGCTCTTCAAGTGGAGTTGTGTTGGGTAGTAATTCCACTGCCAAATTAAGAGAGGGAATTTGGAACTCTATGGGAAAGACTGCCTCTAGCTCGTAAATGAGTTGAAAGGAGAAAAAACAGAATCAGTCTTGACGAAGGTTCGATAAGCCCAAAGTGCTGAGTACAACATCAAATGCCAATTCGAATTGGTTGAATTGATCGTCCGTTGGAGAATAGTCTTGAGAGACTTATTAACAACCTCCACTTGACCATTCTCTTGTGGATAGTAGGGTGACAAATGTTCTTTCTTAAACCCCCATTTTGATGTTAACTTGGAAATCATCTTGTTTTGGAAGTGACTTCCATGGTCTGTGACAATCTCTTTTGGAATACCAAACTTGGCTACAATCTGGTTAAAAACGAAAAGTGCAGTCATTTCTCCATCATTGATAAATGTTGGCATGGCCTCGACCTACTTAGTAAAGTAATATACCGCCACAATGATGTAATGATTCCCCCTAGCCAAAATCGAGTGACATGTAGTGAAATCAATCCCCCACTTAGTGAAGGGACCAACAACAATAACTGGAAACATGGGAGTAGGGTGTGCCCACATCTTTCGAGAGACGATCTAGCATGTGTGACACTTCATGACCACCTCTAAACAATCTTTGATCAACTAGGGCCATAAGTATCCAACACGAAGAATTTACTGGGCTGTTGCCAACCCAAACAAGTGACCACCACATGCTCCAATGTGACAATCATTCAACACAATCTCTTCCTCTTCGTGAGTGAGACAACGAAGGAGAATGAAATCAACTCCTCGACGATATAAAGTATCATCAATGATAAGATAGTTCCACGCTTGATGGCGTATTCGTCGACGTTCATCGTGAGAAGCAGAGGAAGGGCACCTCAAAGTCTGAATATACACAAGTATCTCTCCATACCAAGGGTCCGAAGATGCAATAAGGAAAATATCCCCATTGATCAGTGAATCTTAGAGAAAATCGTTACCACTTTTCACCGGAATTTCCAAAATATGTTAAGCAAAGATGAAGGAATTTTTAGGTTTTGCTGAAACAAAATCCAAGTCAAACTCTTGTAGGATGACTATCCATCGATGACCCGTCGCATTAATACATATCGAAAAGGGTTCACGATAGCTACGGTGGTGGTCTTGTGAAGTAATATGTAATAACAAAACCGTTGGACAACATGGAAAACTGCCAAAGCGAGTTTCTCAACATGGGTGTAGTTGAGTTTCAGTCTGACCAAGCCTTGGCTAAGATAGTAGATAAATGCTCTTCAAGCATAGCATATTCTTGGACCAAGACCATGCCAATAGTAGACTCTGCGACAACTAAATATAACAAGAAGTCCTTTTCATATCCTGGAGGATTGAGCAGAGGGGCAGATGTCAGAGCATGTTTCAATTCTTCGAAAGAGTGCTAAGCTGCTTCATCCCAACATAATGGGGCCCATTTTTTCAAGAGATGCATAAACCCTTTAGTAATATCGACATAGTTGGAAAGAAAATTCTGAAGAAAGCAAGCTTTCCTTGTAGACTTTGAAGCTGGGGGATTGTGCATGGGGGAGGCAATTGAACTATTTCCTCAACCTTCAGAGGATCGACCATGATCCCTTTAGTTGACACGATAAAACCTAACAAGCGATCCGATGTTACGCAAAATCTACACTTATTCGAATTAAGGCGAATTTGGTAGTAGCGACACCTCTCAAATATAAGTCATAAGTGGATGGGATGATCAAATCTCTTATGAGAACGTGATTCAAAATGATCAAGATATGCCTTGACTATATGTTTGAGGTCGTGGAAGGAAAAAAACATGGCCCACTAAAAAGTGGCTCCAACGTTCTTAAGGTCAAAATGCATTTTCCTGTATGCGAATGTACCCCAAGGACATACAAACGTCGTTTTATGTTGATCCTCGGGTTTGATCTGAATCTGGTTGTACCCGAAAAAATCGCCATAAAAGAAAAGACTTTGCAGCCCGCACATTCATCGACAATCCGATCAATGAATGGGGTTGGAAAATTATCTTTCGGGAAAGCTTTGTTCAGATCACAAAAGTCCATACACATGTGGATCATACCTTGTTTTTTGTTGACAGGAACAGGGTTCGACACCCATTCCATCAATTACGCTGGATAGATGAAACCAACCTTAATGAGTTTCTCTACCTCAACCTTGATCACCGTTGCCTTGCAAGGATTGATTGGGTGAAGCTTCTTCCAGGCATGTTTAACATTGGGGTAGGTTGTAATCTCATGTTCAACTATACGTGGTCAATGCCTGGAATCTCCTCATAAGACTTAGAAAAAACACCAAAAAACTCTTTAAATAATTCAGTATAGATCTGAATCTCCTCTGAGGAACAATCTTCTATGACAAAGATGTTTTCCATGATGCCAGGGGTTATAAAGATGTTGATAGGAATCATTTATGCTATACTTGACATGTTTCCCTCAACATAGATTCCGTGCATGGCCAAGGGGTTAACAAGACAAAGAAACATCTCCATTCATGGTCGTAGTGAAATCTCCTGCCTCTACTCACCTCAACTCGGGTAAAAAATAAGATCTGTGGTGAAGATCATCCCAAGGTCTATCCAACCTAGTCATTGCCTCCAAAATCACCTCGTCAGAGGGTAAGACTATGTCCAAAGGATCGTGAGTGGCAAGAGAGTCTTGAGCCCAAATAAGCTCGAGAACGGGATCCAACTACTATGGGGGAGACAGATCAGGGTTAGCCGAGGCTTGTTGGACAATGTTGTACACAACCTCATCATTGGTTAAGGGCATAGTCATTCTAGGATTCCCTACCCATTCCATCGAAGCTGATGGGGAAGGTAAAGTCCACGAGTCATTAAAGTAAATCGTTCAAAAATAAGTGACTTGCAAAATTGCAGCCTTCAGATGATCGAGGACAGTCGAAATAAAATTGACATCATTCGAAGGTGATGCATAATCAAAAGTCCCCATTAGAGATGGAAACAATCCAGAACCTAAGTTGATGGTAACTGGCTGTGGGTTGTTGATCGGGATATTTTCGTCTGGTGACTTATTAAAAAATTGTACTAAATGAGCATAAACTAAAGTACACCACAAAGAAGGAAAAACTCAAAAGGAAAGAGACAAAAGCATGCAATATGAATGCAAAAACTTGATAACGGAGTTCGTCCCTGGTGGACTACGTCTCCGGGTCCTGCTCTCAAATTGGTAGGCATTTTTATTAACTCCACAAAAGAATTGGGCAAAATACATAAATATACCTCATTTCAGAGTTAAGATACAAAATATTTGCTCAGATCAGAAAACAAACATCACCACTGCGTTCATGGCATCGAATTACCTAAAAATGACTGTCTCCATGCCTCGTTCCGAGTCTGGAACTTTCAGGCCCAAGAGACACACCTGTCTCGGTTTCTGTGCCTACCTCTGCAAATGAATGACTGGAAAAATCTTGAAATGCATGCCCTGTCTGTACGGTCGTGCCTTGGTCTCCCCTCTTTGTCCCGTACACTGGCAGAAAAACCCCTTTTATAACTGTTTTGGGCAGTTATGTAATAATGGGACGGTTGGGTGCATTGGTTATTGAGGCTATATTAAGTGCTTGGTTAGGTGGAGGTGCCAAGGTCGAATATCGCGGGCCTCCCCTCTTGTTACAACATATTTTTGGCGCGCAACTAAATTAGGTGGAGATTTTGGCAGGCGGTTAAGTTTGGAGGTGGTTTGGAATATGCCACCATATATGGTGGAACCACCGCCATATTTGGCGGTCTTTAATATATATATATATATATATATTTTAAATTTCGGTTGCTGAGCATCATTGGACATTTTCTCACTACCATGTGGCATCCCATGACTGGGCCACGTGACAACCATCATTGGCCCACATGACCTCATTGCACGGTCAGCCTGCCACATCAC
This sequence comes from Picea glauca, assembly GCA_000966675.3. Lineage (NCBI taxonomy): Eukaryota > Viridiplantae > Streptophyta > Pinopsida > Pinales > Pinaceae > Picea > Picea glauca. Next base: position 15,712 of record JZKD02S2041274.1, read on the forward strand.
CTTCTTTCCATGTCACCTTTCCATGTTTCGTACAGATGCCACATCATCCTGCCACATGTCATGTATGGACTACCATGTGGCAACTTTTCATTGGTCCATAAGTCGACCCAAAAATTCCAAAAATGAGTGACATGTGGCAACCTCTTGTTCTTCCACATCATCATGCTGACATTAACATGACACGTGTCATCCTCCGCGCTTGCCACATATGCTGTACGGATGATGAAGTCATCAATATCAATGCCGACGTCAGCAGTACAGATGTCGACTCATCCCTGCTGACTAGGCTAGGTTGACCAAAACTTTGACCACGAATATATTTCGATCCATAAATCCGTTTGACGAGCCATTTGTGCCGTTAGAAATATTGCAACATGCTCTTAATGATCATGCCGTTTTTACTGAGTTTTGGGAACTTTTAATTTTTTCCCTTTCTCTGTCTGCTAAATCCATTTTGAGCATTTTGAGTTGCCTCTGTGAGTTCTGTGTTGTTCTTTTCCTTCTCTGAATTCTTTTTGGATCACACCTTCCCACTGAGAGCTTTTTGGACCACCAAAATCTTTCATCAATCAATAGGTAAGTGAGGGAAGAGTCTCCTCACTTTGTCCTTCTCAAGCCACTTTTCCTTGCTTTGATGTGTGCCCTTCAAGCCTACTCGAAGATAATCAACATCACCCCTGCGTGAAGTCCTCATCCTTCTGTCCAAGATGATATCTTCCTGTAACTCATCCAAGTACTTAGGTGCAAACTCATCAACTGAAGGTATTGAAACTTCCTCATCTTGATCCATGATCATGGGAGGCTAAAAAAGTTTCAAGTTTTCTACGTTCACAACATAGTAAATCTACTTATAAGGTGGAAGATCCAGACGAAACGCATTAGTTCCACTTTTCTCCAAGATAGTGAAGGGTCCATATCGGATAGGCTTGAGTTTCTTTCCTTCACCCTTCAATCATTCCTTGCTGATGTGGATCCATAACCGGTCTCCAACCTGGAACTGATGATCAACCTTATGTCTGTCATGCCGAGATTTATACTATGCTTGACTCTTCTCCAACTATTCCCTGACTTCCTGGTGTATCTACTGGATCCTCTGGATGAACTTGCAGGCTCTGTCCTCTGTTTTTTCTTCATTCACATCGACATCTCTCCCATACATTAATTCCAAAGGAACCTTGGGTAGGTACCCAAAACATGTCTCAAAAGGTGAACTCTTAGTGGATGAATGTAAAGCTTAGTTATAAGCATGTTGTACATAGGGTATCTATTCATCCCATAACTTAGGATGCTTGCTGCAGTAGCCTCGAAGAAAAAGTACCACTGTTCTATTTACCACCTCTGTTTGTCTGTCAATGTGTGGATGGAAAGAAGTGCTCCTCTTCAATTTGGTGTCCATCATTCTCCATAAGCTAGTCCAAAAATCCCCAAGGAATCGAGTATCTCGATTCGATACAATGGATGTGGGTAACCCAAAGTGAACCCAAACATACTAAAAGAAGAGATTAACAGTCTGCTCAACAATGATTTTCTTTTTACATGGCATCAAGATACACATCTTGCTGAACCTATCCACTACGACATACGCATAATCATGACCCCCTTTGGTCATTGGTAAACCCCCTACAAAATCCATGGAAATGCTTTCCCATGGATGGGATGGAATAGGAAGTGGTGAGTATAGCCCCAATTTTCTATTAGTGGGTTTACAAGTAGAACACATCACACGCCCCTTTACATATTTAGTTATAATTGCTTTCATTTGAGGCCAATAACAAAACCTCTGCAAATGAGCCATAGTTTTTCCTACCCCAAAATTCCAAGACACAAGAGAAGTGTGAGCTTCTAATATTACATGGACTCGTTCACTTGTAGGAATACATAGATTTCCAAGATGGTAGAGTAATTCTCCCTGTAGACAATAGTTCTCTACCTATGCACCATGGGTAGCTTCTCATATACTTCTTTAAAATATTCACCAATGACATATTTTTAGACATAGCATCTATCATGAGATAAATAAGTATTCTTCAAAATAATAGAAGTAGCAATATGAGGTCTAGAAAGCATATAGACTACCTTGTTACTTGTACCCTTCTTGTACTTGATTACCAAATGAAATTTTTGTAGAAAACCCATCCATCTGTAGTGTCAAGATTGTTGCATTTTGGTCTAGGCTTGAAGATACTGCAAGGGATGGTGATCTGTATGTATAATTTTTTCCTTCCCTAACAAGTAGTGTTTCCATTTCTTTATGATTTGAACTAATGCATACAACTCTTTATCATATGTAGGATAGTTAACAACAACTTGGTTAAAAGTTTCAAAGTGATAACATATAGGCTTATGATATTGCATCAATAGTGCACCCATGGCGTATCCGTTGGCATCTGTCTCAATATCGAACAACTGTTGAAGATTTGGAAGTGCTAATATTGGTGCGGTACTGATCTTCTCCTTCAAAGTGTTGAAAGATTTTTGTCGCTTTCCTTCCCACTGAAAAGTGTTCTTCACACTGGTTAAGGCATGCAAAGGATCTGCTATAAATGAGAAGTTGGGAATGAATATCCTTCAATAATGGACTGCACCTAAGAAGCTTTAGACTTCGATTACACTCCTTGGCTCAGGCTATTTTACAATTACATCAATTTTGGAAGGATCAATCTTTAATTGTCTTCCTCCTACAATATGACCTAAGTATACAAGTGCAGTCTTGACAAATTCACATTTATACATTTTCAAATACAACTTTTCTCTTTGCAAAGTATCCGATACGTTCTTTACATGCCTCACATGTTCATCCCAAGTCCTGCTAAAAACAAGAATGTCATCTAAATATACAATCACAAAGTCATCTAGGAAAGGCCTGAATACCTCATTCATCACATGCATGCAATTTGTTGGAGCATTACAAAGCCCAAACGACATAACTAACCAGCCAAACCATCCATGTTTGGTTTTAAAGGCAGTCTTCCATGCATCCTGTTCTACAACCATGATTTGATGATATCCACTGTGCAAATCCAACTTAGTGAAATAAACAACATTCTTCAACTGATCAAGTAAATCATCTATACGAGCAAGATGGTATCGATTTTTCACCATGATTTTATTTAAGGCTTGGTAATCGACACACATTCACCATGTGCCATATTTCTTTGGCACCATCACAATCGGAGAACCACAAGGAGATCAATTGGGCCTGATGACCCCTTGATCCAATAAGCCCTATACCCTGCTTCTTGATCTCTATCATCTCTACAACTAACATCCTGTACATGCCCACATTAGGAGGAGGAGAATCTTGTTGAAGATGTATCTCGTGTTGGATTTCCCTCTTAGGAGTTAATCCATCTAGTTCTTGAAAAATATCATCATACTTAGAAACAATATCAATTAATTCCTTTTTATGAGATGGATCACACCCTTGGAAAGCATCGGATGTCCCGACATATTTCTCTTTGACGACCATGAGTACATATCTCTTATTGGTGTTTATGAGTCTTTTCATTTGTCCTGCACTAACAAGTGTTTTATTTACCCTCATGCTATGAGCTTTAACAATATATTCCACTCCCCCCTTAGTAAGGAGGTATTTTTTCTCATAACAAAAGAAGACTTATTTTCTATCATAAAGATAAGGACTCCCCAACACTATGCCACATATATCAAGTGGTACAACATCCAAATCTGCTTCATCAATCAACTTTGAAGTAATAAAAAATCTGATCCTACATTGTTTGGTGACATTAAGTTTTTCTTTATCACATACCCAACCAATAGGATAAGGCTTTGGATGTGGTTTCATTTCAAGACCCATCTTCTTGACAAGTGCTTCAGATATTAATTTTACTTGGGAACCCAGATCAAATAATGTATCTATCTTAGTATGTTTAGATACAACTCGTATATGAAATAACACATTCCTATTTCGTTCATCAACATGAGATTCATTATTGGAACTTGAACTAGCATGAAGAGAATATTTACCTTGTCCTCCAAACACTGTGATCTTTCCTTCATCTCCTGAATCAGAACCGAGATCTCGCTGCACTATAGAAATGGTCTTTGTCTTCCCCTTTCCACCGAACTGTTTCGGTTTTATTTTTTGGATGCAGTTTCCAACAATGTTCTTCATCGTGACCACCCTTCTTGCAATGAGTGAAAAATGGTTTTCCTCCTTCTCTTGTTACTATAACGGTCTTCTTGTCCTTCCTTTTGAACTTCTTGAAAGTCTTTTGTGGGATATTGGAAGGTTTCTTCGTGGGATCTTCTTGAACATGTTTCCCTCTGTTCTCAAGGTGAGTGGCTTGCACACAAACTTCTTCAATACTAGTGGGATTAAATAAGAGAAAAGTATGACGAATATAACTGTGAAGTGCGCCAATATACTTCATTAAATTTTCATAAGAATCCAAAGGAATTTTCAATGCAAGAGCTTTCTTCCTAAATTCTTCCATGAAACTTTGTACAGTCTGACCTTTACTTTTCATTAAATTTTTTCATTCCATCATTGCTTTATTTAAATACCCTAATGGATAGAAATGCTTCCTTATCTCTGATTTAAATTCCGACCATGAGGAAAGAAGATTACCACACTTAATCTTGTCCTGGATCTTTCTCCCCCACCATACGAGAGTGGTGCCTTCCAACCGAAGAGAAGCCAATTGCACTTTAACTTCCTCTTCATCAATATGATGAATACGACATTATACTTCAACCTGTCAAATCCAATTGTCTAGCTTTTCAGGATTGACATCTCCATTAAACACAGGTAAAGCAAATTTTACATCAATCTTTAATAATGGTTTCTTAAAAGAGGCTTTATGGCTAGAATTATGAGAATGATGAGAATTCTCAGAGAAAGAAGAACTAGAACTTGAAGGTGATGATGGAGGCTAAGGAGGATCTCCTCTAGCTCCCTGATTCATTGAAGCATCTTCATCTGGTGGTGATTCCTTTTTCTTTCCTTTCTTCTGGTAATATCCATACATTTTTGCGACCATGTCTGACATGCGATAGAAGACCATGTGAAATTTTTTCTCCTGTTCATCATGCTTGTCCTCTTCTGCCATATTCTTCCTTCAAGATGCACGACCAAATTAGGGATTGAAAGTCTTAAGAGTTCCTTCACCCTGCTTATGCTTGGCCCTAGTAAGCATTCATACTCAACAATTCAAGTCAAAGATGACTGCTCTGATACCAACATGATCCATGATCTTTTCATCCGGAGACTTATTAAAGAATTGTATTAAATGAGCATAAACTAAAGTACACCATAAAGAGGGAAAATCTCAAAAGGAAAGAGACAAAAGCATGCAATATGAATCCAACAACTTGATAACGGAGTTCATCCTTGGTGGACTATGTCTCTGGGTCCTGCACTCAAATGGGTAGGCCTTTTATTAAATCCACAAAAGAATTGGGAAAAATACATAAGTATACCTCATTATGGAGTTAAGCTACAAAATCCTTTCTCAGATCAGAAAACAAACATCACCATTGTGTTCATGGTGTCGAATTACCTAAAAATGAATGTCTCCATGCCTCGATCCGAGTCTGGCACTTTCAATCCCAAGAGACACCCTTGTCTCAGTTTCCATGATTGCCTCTGCAAATGAATGTCTGGAAAAATATCAAATTGCATGCCTTGTCTGTACGGACACGCCTTGGTCTCCCCTCTCTATCCCGTACACTGGTGGAAAATCCCCTTTTATAATTTTTTTGGGCAGTTATGTAATAATGGGACATTTGGTCGCATTGGTTATTGAGGCTATATTATGTGCTTGGTTAGGCGAAGGTCCTAAAGTTGAATCCTGTGGGCCTCCCCTCTTGTTACAACGTTTTTTTGGCACACGGATAAATTTGGTGGATATTTTGGCGGGCGGTTAAGTTTGGTGGAGGTTTGGAATATGCCACCATATACGGTGGAACCTCCGCAATATTTGGTGGTATTTAATATATATATATATATATATATATATATATATATATATATATATATATATATATAAATTTCGGTTGTTGAGTGTCATTGGGCATTTTCCCACTGCCACATGGTAGCCCATGATTGGGCCACATGGAAACCAATCATTGGCCCAGGTCACCTCATTGCACGGTCATCCTGCCATGTCACCTTCCTGCCATGTGTTGTACAGATGCCACGTCAACCTACCACATAGTGTACAGATGCCAAGTGCCCTGTATGGACTGCCACGTGGCAACTTTTCATTGGTCGACCCAAAAAGTCCAAAAATGAGTGACACGTGGCAGCCTCTTGTGATGCCACATCATCATGATGACATCATGCTGACACGTGTTTCCCTCTACGCTTGCCATGCATGTTGTACATATGGTGATGTCATCAGTATTGATGCTGATGTCAATAGTACGAATGCTGACTCATCCCGGTTGACTGGGCTAGGTTGACCAAAACTTTGACTGCGAATATCTTTTGATCCATAACTCTGTTTGACAAGCCATTTGCACCGTTAGAAAGATTGCGACATGCTCTTCACGATCATGCCATTTTTACTGAGTTTTGGGAACTTTTATTTTTTTTCACTTTCTCTGTCTATTGAAGCCATTCTGAGCGTTCTGAGTTGCCTCTGCGAGTTCTGATTTGTTGTTTTCCTTCTCTTGATCCTTTTTGGATTAGTTTTCAATCATCGAGACCATGGATGGCCCCGATGAAGGGTCTAAATGGGAGAAGGATAATTGATCAACGATTATGATTTGACCTTCGTGAGGAAAACATAAGACTCGAAAAACAGTGGATACAACCATTGTCATAGTGTAGGTCCAACTCTACCCTAATAAAATATTGTAATCGAGAGGGGAATTTACTACTTCTACCTCAACGCACACAGTTTTTCCCTCCAAATACATGGGGAAGGAGGGAATTATGCCATGTAGTCTAAAATATCAGCCGTCAAACATGGTTAGCAACATCGACGACGGAGACAACTTAGGTTGGCCAATGGACTTCCAACATGCCAACGACATCACACAATTCGAGGAAACCTGGTCTATTTTGTGGCATACACGACTACTATCTGAAAAACAACGTGGTGAGTGTTGACGATTAAAATGGCAACAATGAATTCCGCTCGCAAAGGATTGCTAAAGCATTATTATTTAATTATGATAATAATATAATACTTGTAGGTGGCACCCCCTTGTATACTAGAGGAGCAAATATAGACATGTTACACTCATATGTTTCTGCTGTTATGATGTTGCCTACAAAATCCTACACTTTTGATGATGCAACCTTGGTTTCATTTGTTATGATGATGGGTGGTTGATACATTGTTGTTAAATGTTGTTGGTATTTACTTGCAATACATAACAGTTCCATGGGTATGAGAATCATTTTGTTCACAGGTGCTATGCTATGTTATGTTATAACCTTGATTATTAATTCATATATTGATTACTAATCCATATATGATCTATGCAAAGAATCAATAAAATGGGAGCATGATCAAAACAAAAGGGAAAACTATGGAAATAAGATTATGTATAAACCTTTGTGAAATGGTGGACCTAGCTATTATTCTATGTGTTTTGGTTTAAGGATTATGCAATTTTTATTAAAGATTTGAATGGAGACACATATAGTAACGTTGATATGTGATTATCGTATGGAGTTATGGAAAGAGGTTAATGTATAGATATGAAATATCTCAGGTGGCACACTATGCAATTGATATGATATCGAATTTATATAAAATATATAGCATTGAATTTTGGGATTGGATATGGTTTGATGTTAATGGTGGATGTTATGTTAGTGGGATGGCTCGTACATGGAATTGAATAGGGCCAGGTGAGGAAGTGACGTGAATTTACTGCACGTCACTCGAAACCTCCCTTGATCCCGTCACCCTAGCATAGTTGCATTATTGCTCTGTTGGTTGTGGAAGCTCCATGTTTTCAGGATTGGCAGGGGAAAACTCAATAGTTCGTAATTGAAGTGATTTACTCACAAGTATGGCTCTTAGTTTTCCATCCATGATGGACTCTCTGTATTATGAATCAAATGGTGGCTCAGGAATGTATGGATTCTGTGTTTTCTTGAGTTTTTGGCTAAGTGTAAATATTTTGTTATGGGTTCTCTGTGATTACTACGAAATGTTGGTATGTGTAAGCGAAGTATGTGTGTTATTGATTATAGAGTCTGCACATTGGTTATTGACTCAAACATTTTGTTTTTTTATGATGGATCTCTGTGGAAAATGGTAACAATAGTGCAACGGGTTCTGAGTTTTATTGTTGAAGGATTTTAACCACCGGTTTGTATTTCAGTGGTTGTCAAATTGTTTTCCCTCTCGGTCATTGTCGTAATCTTTATCCAAGTTGCAAAGAAACTGTCGACAATTGGTGTGTTTATTTTGTCTAAGCCCTGAGGCGTTGTTGATGGCCCATTCTTTACTGTCATTTCACTGGAATCTTTGCACAACCTAATCTTGGTTGGCCCAGGATAGAGGCTCGTGTATGTACCAAATTGATATGAGTTTCATTCTGGCCTTCTTTTCAAGAATAGTTTTCACACTCGCTCCTCTCATCTCTGCTATAATGATGATTTATGCTGTGAGGCCTCACTGTCAATTTCTATCAAAATTTATCGACCCCTTGGGTGTTGGAAAGAGGCATTATCTCTTTGTGTTTTCGAGTACCCATCACTGTTTAAATTAACCCTCGTCCCCTCTCTACAAAAATGTGTTAGAGACATTTGTGTGTGTCTAGGTTATTGAACTCGAATTGCCTTGTTCCTACTCGAGCATTCTCATAGGGTTCTGTCAAGAGATTGGAGCTATAAGTTGAAGGACCGTGTTTTTTTATAAAAGAGCATGGCTCTCTTCTTTTTGTTTTCAAGATTATATTTTTGGACTATGGTTGTTACTCAATGGTAAATGGATATGAGGATACAAAAGACCATGAGCTCTCTTTGTGTTTTTAAAGACAAGAAGACTTTCGTTGCCTCTCTACATTTAAAGTCCAAAAATCTCGACTTGGAGTATGACTTACTTATACCTTCCTCAGACACCTTCTGGGGTTTGTCAAGATTTTGGGTTTAATGAATTGAGGAAATTTTAAAGGCACAGGCTCCCACCTCTTGGTCAAATCTCTATGTTCTTCTCTGTGATGAATTCATTTGAATAGAAAGGGAAGTAGGGTTACCTACAACCAAGAGCTGTCCTTCTAATCAATTATGTACTATGTTTAATCCCAACATGATCATGACTGCATTTAAAGATAAGAAGACACCTATGAGTGATTGTTTCACCGAGCACCATCCTGGTTCTGTCAAAGTTTAACATAGACTCATGCATGTCAATTTAATTATGTTCTCTTCATACATCTTATGGGAATCACCGTGCAAACTATGATTGTTTAAAAAATAAGTCTATACGTATTAATTCACACAAAGATCAAGCTTGGGGTTATATTTTTGGATTTTACTGTTGTTGTCGATTCAAGATTGTGTCAATTATATGGTAGAGACATGTGTATGATTGGTTTACCGAGCATGCTCTTAAGTCTATCCATGATTTTAAAAAGAATCTGTGTGTGTTTAAATTGGACCCGATTTTTATTAAAGATTAGTGACTATTGATTGTTTATACTGGGCGTATTATTGTTTCGTTGCGGAGGATGAATGTTGGGCATAGATAACAAGGATCAATGTGCATGTTTTGTTTATTTAAAAAAAATAAATCAACGTTATCACATGCAGTACTATGGTTCGAATGGTTACATTGTTATTGTTGAATTGGAAATGTTGTATAAGTCATAATACACAGACTATTATAAATTGAAGATTTCTGGGAAATTAAATTGTTTTATAGAGACAACAAGCAACTTGTATGAAATTGAGGAACAATGAATGTTTTGGTCTTCGAAGTGAATATTTTTGGATTAAATTTGAAACAAAGTTATAATAGTTGATTGATTTAATTTATTTTATGAACAATATCCATGTAATTCCATCTCATTTTCTCACTTTTTCACTCATTATAAATCCCCTCACGATCCCTAATTCATTTTGCACGTCCTGTTCACTAAAATTAAATTAAAACTCTATATGTTAGCTATAAAAAATGACACATAGATAGATGGAAACTGATATGTTTTGGTATTGTTGCATAATAATTTGTTTAATGAATAGTTGAGCAATAATCGTGTTCTTACTCCCTGTCATGATATCACTTTTTTCGCTCAATACAATCCCCTCATATATCCCATGAACCCTATTTGAACCCCTGCTCATTTGACAATTATTAAATACATTTTATGGATTAGATTGCATGGGTCTGATGTTAATTGCCGAGCCAAACATTGTTTCATATTAAGAGAATGTCATGTATTGTTTGTTTAAGAGCTAGTTGCTAATTATTGATGCATTTAGGATTAGCTTCTTCAACAGAGGAAGTCATGGTCAAAACAATAGGGGAAGAGGAAACTAGAACAAAGGGCCTATAAGACCCATATTCTCAATACATTTCGATGCCGATCCTCAATAATTAAACTAGCTCTTTCAAGATGGTTTTTTCAATTGGATTGGACAAGGGATAGTCTAGACTAGGCCAAAGAGGCCTCCCTTCCATCCCCAACATGTTACCGGTATCCATATGCCCCCTCATGTATCTTTGCAACCTAAAGTTCCCAAGAATGATGGATGTCAGGAGATTGTTCACCCAACATTCTTCCACCATTGTGGCTAGCCAAATTTGTCTTTACCTCCTCCTCCTCCACTTGTTAACCCCAAATGTTCAGATTGCCCCTGCACACTCACCTATATAGTTGTCCCACACAAGAAAAATACTCAAAACCGAAGCCCACCATATGCATGACAAAGGAAAAACTTTTGCTACCCCTTCCTCTCCTTCAATGACTCAGTCAAGTCAGTATCATCCCGTATGCACTTGAGAGATGATTGTTCCCATGTCATAAGTGAGATGAAGCCTCAAGGTTCTACCCAACCTAAGGCTAACTCAGGTAATTCAAAAGGGGATAACAACAACAAAGGAAAAATTTCCTCTCAAAGTGGAAAATATGGGTTTTGATTTTGTGTTTATTATTGATTTAATGAGGACAGTGGACTGCTGAAAATTTTGGACATCAAACTATTTTTTGTTATTGTGGATATTATATGTTTGAATATAATTTGAAATATCATTGATATTTAAATTTCAAATTGTGGAAATGAGTATGGGAGCCATAAGGAGGGATGTGTATGATTGATTGTCTACTTATGTTTATTTTTGTTAAGAAATTAAAGGGAGTCACAAGGGGTCCCACCTACTAGTTATTATTTAACAAAAGACTCTTAATTATTATTATTCCCCTAAACTAAAGTTAGTTGAGTTTTAGTTAACTTAACTAAATGAGGTAGTTGAACTAATTCAACTAATTTGGAATGCATAAAAGACAAATGAAAAGGAAGAACAAGAGAGAGGAGAAGGAGAAAACATACTAAGGTTTTCTCTTGAGTTTTATTGAGATAGTTCATTTTCCATTCATTCTTCAATTAATTAAAAGCCTAATTCTCTTTTATGATAACAGGGTCCTATTATAGACAACAAGGTTCAAAGATGAATCATATCATTCAGATGCTTGTTTAAGAGTTGTTGATCTATATTTTATAGTCTGTGTAGACTTGTCTGTTTATGAATTAAATTTCATGACTAATAAAGGATATTGTGCAGATTCAAGTGGGAAGCAGTATGTGGCAAGCTGATCCAAATTTTAAAGTTCAGTTTTTACTTATGGTTAGAGTCCTTTTGTATGGTTTTCATCGGGGATATCTAAGTTTGACCTTGGTCCATGCTCCCATATGGATTTTTGTAAAGAGAATGATTCTTTTGATTTCTTGGAATGAAATAAAGAGATTTCTATTCTGTCTCATTTGTGTTAATATGTGAATTGGTATATTTTCTTTTGATCTTCGCATTTGATTTTGCAATCTGTTATATTCAAAAAATTATATAAAAAGGTTATATATTTTCAACAATATTTTATTTAAAAAAATTAGCCTAAGCCCTGGTAATTAATACTTGTGGATTGGGAAACACTTTTTGAGGCCATAAACATAGGGTAACATTCTCGGCTATCTTGCCTTAGCCAAGAAAGATTCAAAAATGCTTGAGTAAGATAAATTCATATCTTTTCCCCAAAATTTATTTGACGACCATACTAGGGAGATCTTCAATATATCTCTGGTTGATTAAATGCTTGATTTTCATTGAATTTATTTATATAGTTGCTTTCGATTCTTTGACTATTTCTTTTCTTCATGACAGTACCTGTTGCAAGGCAACCCAATATTGAACCCGATCTTAAAGATCAGACCAACATTGCTTTAACCCTATTTAATACCATCTTAAAGACTATTAATACATGGGTTGAGCTTGAATGCTCATGGGAAACAATTGAACAAGACATAAGTGTCCAAGAATGTTGGGAAGATAGGCAAAGACAACCTAGGAATCAACTATAGCTTTCTTTTCCCCATAGTTTTGATCTTATTTTCATGTCCTTAAACCCTCAAATCTCTAGGAGAAGAAGAGGTTTATCACCTGAGATTAATCCTATCACCGAAATAGGAAGAAGAAAAATTGTATTGTCAGCCCAACACAATACTCTAAGGAAAAATTTGTCCGATTCATCCAGTTCGTCTTTCTCTCCCTTACCTATCGTTCACAAGATGGCATCTAGTGGTGGATTTGGTGGCACTGGAGGTGCTTCCTCATCTCAACCTTTAGCCTTATCGGTGATTGGTAGATTGTATACTCATCAATTCCCTGTCCAATCTACCACAAACCTCACCAAAGTCATTAAAAGTATGGGATTTTTCAGTTTGAGGAAGATGCTACAACTACCTCGTGACATGTTTCCTCCCCTCTTAACCTAGCACTTGCTGCTCGTCCACCTCCTAAATTCAAAGAGAATCTCCCTAGGTTTTCAGGAAATAACATAGTCACTACGAATGAACACTTGGTGGCATTTTCTATTGCCCGTCACAACATAGGATCCAATGACAATGACACTTGTATGTACTTATTTGTTAATTCTCTTGAAGGGAAGGTTGCGACCGATTTCTTTGACCTTCCTCCTAAGATTCTTTCCACTTGGGAGGAGTTAATCTATTGGTTCAAGTCTACCTATGGGTAGTCCAAAAGCCTAGCTGAGAAGTTACGAGAGTACAATAATATTGCTTATAATGATGGTGAAACTATCAAGTCTTTCAACTTACATTTCACCAAATTATATAACCAAATTATCGAACTTATTCGCCCTCAGAATCAAGCTTCTTTCATGCATTATTATAATGCTCTACCTCCCCCCTACTGTCATAGGATTGAAGAAAAGGCCATTGATAACCTTGGTTCCACTCTGCATACTTGTTTAGAGTATGAAGAACAACTCAAAAGAACATGTCTTCATAAGGGAGACTCAATGAAACAGAAGGATATGTCCGCCCTCTTACATCTTGTACAAGACATGAATAATCGAATGATAGCTTATGAGCGGAAAGGAAATGTCTCCTCTCTTACCTCTGGGGCCTCATCTTCTTCTTCACCACCTTTTAAGAATCTTAATGAAAATAAATTCTAACCTAAAGCCATCATGCCTCGTAGTTGGTGTAACTTTTGTGAGGAACACCATGATGAAAGTACGTGTGAGGTAAAGAAGAGTGCCAGAGATAAAATATTTGGTAAAAGACCTGAAACTACTATTGTTGTCCTAGACTTTGCAGAGCCATAGGATGTTATGATCATAAATACTAGGAATAAATCCTATGCTCCAAAATGTAAATATGATCCTCCTCGCATTTCTTCAAGCCCAAACTCATCCTCACCAGCTGATACTGTTCATGTTTCTAAGACTCCCGAAAATCAAGAAACTACATCCCCTCTTCCCTCTTCTAAATACAACATTCTCAATCAATTGGCTAATATTAAATCTGATGCTACCCTCTTGGACATGCTTGTTGTCCCTGAGCAACAAAAACATCTCCAAATATTTATAGAAGGAAAAGATTCCATTGTAGCCAACCTCTCTGAAGAGGTAGATGAAGATGATTCAACTATAAATAAATTAGATGTACATAACTTTAGGAAACCTGTAAAAAAAACCTCGTTTTTTTTATTTCTATAAATATTATGGACAAAATTGCCCATTGTTTTCTCATTGATAGCAGTTCGGGCTCAAGTGTAATGTCAAAGATTATTATGGAAGATCTAGGCTTGTCTTGGACAAATGAAAATGTTAGAATCATGCTCTCTTATAACAATTTACAACAAATGAGCATAGGTGAAATCAAGGACATGACCTTGGTTTTGTGCACGCATCCTGAAATAAGGACAACCCTTAATATTCAGGTAATTGATATGATAGTGAATAATTACTCGATCATCTTAGAAAGAGATAGGCAAGCTTTGATGGGTGGATACCTCTCACTCGACGAGACACACTTATCCTTTCCTCGAAATGGTAAAAACATCATAGTCCTAAGAGAGGGGATAATTTCACCTTACATAGAAAAGATCCCACAGCCTAATGTGAATTATATCGAGGAGGACCTAGGAGTGTATTTCATCTTCGTAGATGAGGAAAACACTGCCTTGGAACAAATCGACATAGAGGATGGGATGTGGCATATGCACTTTGATGGTTCATGCTCCAATGAAGGAAACATAGCTGGTATTATCTTGTACTGTCTTGTGGGTAAAATTCATAAATTTTCCTATAGGTTAGAGTTTTCTTGCACAAACAATGTCACTGAATTTGAAGTGTTACTGCTAGGCATTGAAAATGCCTATAATCTAGGTTGTGGTCACCTTACAGTTTTTGGGGATTCCGAACTTGTTATAAAACTTGTACGTAAGAAATATTCTCCTAGAAACAAGTTAATGAAACGTTACACCCAAACTGTTTGGGAACTTATCTCGAACTAGCTATATTTCAACATCACTCATGTTAAAAGGGAATTGAATTCAATGGCTGGCAAGTTAGCTGTTTTTGTAGGCTCTCCTACTCGACAACTTCTGCCACAAAGACCTAATTGCACCTTTCAATCTTTGTATCGTCCGCATATCCCTGACAATGTAGAGTCATGGAAGGTCTTCCCTAGTGACGAAAACACTTGTTCTTTCATTCAAAATGAACCTTATAAGCCTAAGGAAATTATGTCAATGGAAGATAAAAAAATTCCTAAGGGCTTGAATCCTTTAGAAATTTCATTTTCATCAAGTGATGTAGGCAACAAAGAAAAACATAAAGAAGAGGAGTAGAAAAGGAAAGTGGGTGAAACCATTTCCTTGAACATTGGAACACCCGAGTCTCCAAATAACGTTAAAATAGGTGCCCAATGTTCTGATGAAGAAAAATTGAAGTTCACTAAGTTGCTTAGTGAATTTCAAAATGTTTTTGCTTGGTATTATGAGTATATTCGTGGTTTTGATCCTACTATTATAAAACATTCAATTCCTATCAAGGAAGACATAAAACTAGTTAGGAAAAAACAAAGACCCATTAACCTTGCACCGGAAACAACTATTCGAAAGGTGTTGGAAAAAATCTTGAAGGCTGGGATAATTTTCCCTGTTAAGTATTCTAAGTGGTTTTCTAATTTGGTTCTCGTTTGGAAAGAAACATGTCAGATTAGATTATGCATTGATTTTCATGCATTGAATAGGGCCAGTGTTAAAAACTATTTTCCTCTCCCTAATATGGAAATGATTTTGCAACAAGTTGCAGGGTCACAGATGATGTCCTTACTTGACGGTTTTTTCTGGTTACAATCAAATCAAGGTGAAAATGATAGATAAATATAAAACCACTTTTATTACTCATTAGGGAATCTTTGCTTATGAACGTATGCATTTTGGCTTATCTAATGCAGGTGCCACTTTTCAAAGAGCTATGCAAATAAATTTTGACAATTTGATCGGTAAAATTATTCAGATTTATCTTGATGACTTAATTGTGTATTCTAAAAACCGATCAGATCATTTCGGTCATCTTAGAAATATTCTCATGCGATGTAGGAAATTTGGTATTTCTTTAAATCCTTCTAAGTCTATTTTCAGAATTACCAAGGGAAAGCTCTTTAGACACATCGTCTCTAATTCATGAATACACATAGATCCCGAAAGGATTGTTGCTATCCTAAATATTCCTTCACCTACTTCCAAGAAGGAGGTTCAAGCCTTTATGGGTGTTATTAACTTTGTCCGTAGGTTTGTTCCTGATTTTGTTGTAATAGTCAAGCCAATTCACAATCTTCTTAAGAAAGATCACTCTTTTTCTTGGACAGATGATGTCGAAAATGATTTTGTTGGGATCAAGAAAACAATCAATTCCACATCGGTTTTGGTGAAGCCAGATTTTTAGAAAGAATTTATGTTATATACTAATGCCACAAATGAAGCAATTTCTGCTATCCTCCTACAATGTGATGACCAAGGTAATGAAAAACCAATGGCTTACATGAGTCAAATCTTGTGATATGATGCGTTTAAATATTCTTTTATTGAAAAGGATGCTTTCGAACACTTGCACATTGGCTTTCTAAGATTCAAGAGCATGATCTAACCATCATGACTTCTAAAACTATCAAGGGACGTGACTTATCCCTTCACGTAGCTCAGCATGATGAAATGAGTGAAGAAATTGATGAACAAGATAGATCCCTATCAACACTATTTTACATTGACAATCAAATATTTCCTGTGTCTGGACATCCTTGGTATAAATATCTGGTGTATTACTTGCAAAATCAAAGATGTCGAGATAACTTAGGCACTCATCAAAGAAGAAGGTTCTGCCTCAAATTTTCTAGATACGTCATTATAAGAGACTTCTTGTTTAGAAGATCTGTTGATGGTATGTTACTTCATTGTGTGAACAATGAGGAAGCACATAAATTGTTGCAAGAGATTCATGGATATTCAAATTCTATTATTCACATAGGAGGTCACTTTTATGCTAAAACCACTTCTTTTAATATTATCAGGAAAGGGTACTATTGGCCTTCAATCTTTCATGATTCTTATAATTTTTCAAGATCTTGTTACAAGTGCAAGAAGTTCACTGGGAAAGAACGTCTTTCTGCTATGCCTTTACAACCTGTTCTCCCTGACTTTCGTTTTTCAAAATGGGGTTTGGACTTTATTGGTCCTATTAATCCCCCATATTCAACAAGGAAAGTTTTTATCTTGACAACTACAAACTATTTTACAAAATGGACAGAAGTTGTCCCTCTTAAGAATTTGTAGGATGAGCAGGGGATTTCTTTTCTTGAAACTAATATTTTTTCCAGATTTGGTCTTCCTTTAGAAATTATTATGGACAATGGTCCCGCCTTTATTTCTGCTAATTTGACCTAGTTTTTAGCTAAAATTGGGGTTACACATTTTACCTCATCATCTTATTATCCCCAAGGTAATGGGCATGCCGAGTCTACCAACAAGAATCTCGTAAGAATTTTCAAGAGGCTCATTGAAGATAAGCCTCGTCAATGGCACACTCTCCTCACTTAATCCCTTTGGGAAGATCACACTACCACCAAGGTGAGCACTGGTTGCACCACTTTCCAACTTGTTTATGGTAAAGAAACCATTATGCCTACCGAGCTGAAAATTTCCTCTCTAAGGTTAATGCTACAGGGTGAAGAATTAAATTCTTCTAATGTTTCTCAAAGAATGAATGCACTTTTGGCTTTAGAGGAGCAAAGGACATTTGCCTTCGATAATATAAAGAGAAGACAACAAACTGTTAAAATATATTACAACAAAAGTGTCAAGGCTGTCAAATTTAAAGTTAATGAGAACGTAGTGTTGTGGGATTCAACTTATGCTGATAGAGGAAGGCATTCAAAGTTCCAAAAATTGTGGCTGGGTCCTTTTAAGTTTGCTTTTGTCCCGAGCGAAAATTCTTACATTCTAAAGGACTTACAAGAGCAATTTTTTTCCTATAGCACTAACGATTCCCACTTAAAACACTACGTGGAACCAACTTAAAATTTTTAATGCTATAGTTTGTTTTATTTGCTTCGACTTTACATTTCTGTTATTTCATTTATGCTTATTTCAAATTTGTTGTTTCATTTTTGCTATGTCATTTTTTTTTTCTATTTTGTTTCTTTTGACTTCATTTCTTGTTAAAATAAAATGTTGGATCCGTTTTGCCACAACAACGCTATTCTGAAAAGTATTGTTAATCAATAACAGTCAAGTTACACAACTGTCATGATGTTCCCCTTGAAAGCATCATTGAAATTGTTATATGCTTCAACTATTGTTTTATACGATAGTTGGTTTTATCCCTCTTTTGCTTTCATTTTCTTTCATTCGCTTCAAGATTCAAAAGAGCATATCCGAAAATTTCTCTCCTTGAAGTCAAGAACACTTTACTATGATTAATCGAATGATTATTCTTACAGGGATAAACCCCCTCATGCTTAACACTTTCCATGAGTTATTCCCAAATTATCGGTCATTTTTCTGTTAAATCCGCTCACTTCCCCCTGTTGCATAATCATTCTGATATATATCTTCTTGATATGATGTTACTGGTTTGCAAAACTAGACATTCTAAGTTCTTAATCTGTTAGAAGAAGATTTCCCTGTGGAGTCGTCAGTTTGTTAACGATTAAAGTTGCAACGATGAATTCCGTCCGCAAAGGATTTCTAAAGCGCTATTATTTAATTATGATAATAATATAATACTAATAGGTGGGACCCCCTTGTAGAATAAAGGAGAAAAGATAGACATGTTATGCTCATATGTTGCTGCTGTTATGATGTTTCCTACACAATCCTACACTTTTGATGATGTATCCTTGGTTTCATTTGTTGTGATGATGGGTGGTTGATACATTGTTCTTAAATGTTGTTGGTATTTACTTGCAATACAAAACAATTCCATGGGTATGAGAATCATTTTTTTCACATGTGTTATGTTATAACCTTGATTATTGAGTCATATATTGATTACTAATCCATTTATGATCTATGAAAAAAATCAATAAAATGGGAGCATGATCAAAACAAAAGGGAAAACTATGGAAAAGTTCTAAAACTATGGAAATAAGATTATGTATAAACCTTTGTCAAATGGTGGACCTAGCTATTATGCTATGTGTTTTGGTTTAAGGATTATGCAATTTTTATTAAAGAGGTTAATGGAGGCACATATAGTAATGTTGATATGTGATTATCGTATGGAGCTATGGAAATAGGTTAACATATAGATATGATATATCTTGGGTGACACACTATGCAATTGATATGGTATTGAATTTATATAAAAGATATGGCATTGATTTTTGGGATTGGATATGGTTTGATGTTAATGGTGGATGTTATGTTAGTGGGTTGGCTCGTACATGGAATTGAATAGGGCCAGGTGAGGAAGCAACATGCATTTACTGCACGTCACTCCAAACCTCCCTTGAGCATGTCACCCTAACATAGTTGCATTGTTGCTTTGTTGGTTGTGGAAGCTCCACATTTTCAGGATTGGTGGAGGAAAACTCGACAGTTTGTCATTGAAGTGATTTCCTCATAGGTATGGATCTTAGATTTCCATCCATGATGGAATATTTGTATTATAAATCAAATGGTGTCTCAGGAATGCATGGATTCTGTGTTTTTTTGAGTTTTCGACTAAGTGTAAATATTCTGTTATGGGTTCTCTGTGATTACTGCAAAATGTTGGTATGTGTAAGTGAAGTATGGGTGTTATTGATTATAGAGTCTACGCATTGGTTGTTGACTCAGACAACTTGGTTTTTTATGATGATTCTCTTTGGAAAATGGTAACAATAGTGCAATGGGTTTTGAGTTTTATTGTTGAAGGGTTTTAACCACCAGTTTGTATTTCAGTGGTTGTCAACTCGTTTTCCCTCTCGTTCGTTGTCATAATCTTTATCCAAGTTGCAAAGAAATTGTCGACAATTGATGTGTTTCTTTTGTCTAAGCCTCGAGCTGTTGTTGATGGCCCATTCTTTACAGTCATTTCATCAGAAGCTTTCCACAATCCCTGCTCATTTGACAATTATTAAATACATTTTATGGATTGGATTGCATGGGTCTGATGTTAATTGTTGAGCCAAACTTTGTTTCATATTAAGAGAATGTCATGTATGGTCTATTTAAGATCTAGTTGCTAATAATTGTTGCATATAGTATGAGCTTCTTCAATAGAGGAAGTCATGGTAGAAACAACAGGGCCAGAGGAAACTGGAACATAGGGCCTATAAGACCCATATTCTCAATATATTTTGATGCCGATCCTCAATAATTAAACCAACTCTTTCAAGTTGGATTTTTCAATTGGATTGGATAAGGGATAGTCCAACCTAGGCTAGATATGCCTCCCTTCCAACCCCAACATGTTCCTGGTATCCTTGTTCCCCCTCATGTATCTTTGCAGCTCAAAGTTCCCGAGAATGATGGATGGAAGGAGATTATTCACCCAACAGTCTCCCACCATCATGGCTGGCCAAATTTGTCTGTACCTCCTCCTCCTCCACATGTTAACCCAAATGTTCAGATTTACCCTACACATTCACTTGTACAGTCCACCCACGCAAACAAAATACTCAAAACCCAATCCCGCCATATGCATGACAAAGGAAAAGCTGTTGCTTCCCCCTCCTCTCCTTCAAGTGACTCAACCAAGTCAGTATCATCCCTTATGCACTTGAGAGATGATTGTTCCCATGTCATAAGTGATATCAAGCCTCAAGGTTCTACCCAACCTAAGGCTAATTCAGGGAAGTCAAAAGGGGATAAAAACAAAAAAGGAAAAATTTCCTCTCAAAGTTGAAAATATGGGTTTTAATTTTGTGTTTATTATTGATTTAATGAGGAAAGTGGACTGCTGAAAGTTTTGGACAACAAACTATTTTTGGTTACTGTGGATATTGTATGTTTGAATATAATTTGAAATATCACTGATATTTAAATTTCAAATTGTGGAAATGATTATGGGAGCCACAAGGAGGGATATGTTTGATTGATTGTCTAATTATGTTTATTTTTGTTAAGAAATTAAAGGGAGTCACAAGGGGTCCCACCTACTAGTTATTATTTAATACAAGACCCTTAATTATTATTATTCCCCTAAACTAAAGTTAGTTGAGTTTTAGTTAACTTAAATAAATGAGGTAGTTGAATTACTTCAACTAATTTGGAATGCATAAAAGCCAAATGAGAAGGAAGAACAAGAGAGAGGAGAAGGAGAAACCATACTAAGGTTTGCTCTTGAGTTTTATTGAGATAGTTCAGTTTTCATTCATTCTTCAATTCATTAAAAACCTAATTCTCTTTTATGACAACAGGGTCCTATTGTAGACAACAAGGTTCAAAGCTTAATCATATGATTCAGACGCTTGTTTCAGAGGTGTTGACCTATCTTTGATAGCCTGTGTAGACTTGTATGTTTATGAATTAAATTTCATGACTGATAAATGATATTGTGTAGAGTCAAGTGGGCAACAGTCTGTGGCAAGATGATCCAGATTTTAAAGTTCAAACTTTACTTCTTGTCAGAGTCCTTTTGTATGGTTTTCATTGGGGATATCTAAGTTTGACCTTGGTCCATGCCCCCACATGTATTTTTGTAAAGAGAAAGATTCTTTTGATTTCTTGGAATGAAATAAAACAATTTCTATTATGTCTCATCTGTGTTAATATGTGACTTGGTATTTTTTCTTTTGATCTCCACATTTGCTTTTTGCAATCTATTATATTCAAAAAATTATATAAAAATGTTATATTTTTCAACAATATTTTATTTTAAAAAATCAGCCTAAGCCCTTGTAATTAATACTTGTGGATTAAGAAACACTTTTTGAGGCTATAAACACAGGGTAACATTCCCAACTATCTTTCCTTAGCCAAGAAAGATTAAAAAATGCT
>JZKD02S2041285.1:35822-54755 GCA_000966675.3 Picea glauca
GAATTGACTAGACTAATTACGAAAACGAAACACTCTGGAGTCATCTTTTAGTGTTTTTCAGACTCTCTAAACATGAAAACCAGTGATCTTACCTTCTCTGGGCTCGTAAGAATTCACATGGAAGGAGTTGTTGACGATAAAAATCACAACGAGGATTTCACCCGCAAAGTATTACTAAAGCCTATTAATTATAAGCTAATGATATATATAATACTAGTAGGTGGGACTGCCTTGTAGATTGGAGGATTAAAGACAGTCTTGTTACACATTTTATGTTGTTGTTCGATCATGCTTACAGGGTTCTACATTATTGATGGTGAAATATTGGTTTTATTTGTGACATAATGGCAGATGGATAATGCATGCTATGTGTGGGTTTCATTACTCTAAGATCTAAATTTTATGGATGAATGGATTATATTCATTATTATGGAATTGCTATTGAAGCCATGATTTGTCACATGTTGTACCTACACAAAACACATGTTAGTTATAATAAGAGATAAGAGCAATATGGAAAAATTCCAAGAAGAAGGCAATGTTATCCCTGATTTTTAGGGATAACTAGGAGATCATGTCTCGAGGCCCACAGGTCCCAGACATGGAGTATTGAGAGAAAGATTGACCTGAACATGACCCTATAGGGCCCATCCTTTTCTTCCTTCATCATACTCATCTTGTCAGCACAACAACATCCATCACCTTCGGCTTGGTCTTGTATCAGAGGAGACTCTTGCTCCATGAGGTAATTGGTCCAAGTATCACGGTATGTGTCACTTTTGATCATTAAAACCTTTAAATATATGCATCTGATTCCTTTTATCTCTAATAACTTCTTGGATATTACATTACCCCACTTGATCATGCTCTGGGAAATTGACAGGGTATCCTAGCAAGCCTGTGCCCATAGGTCTAGGTTTTCCACTGGGGGGTTTCTGAAAAGCCATCATTCGCTCCCATCATAGCAACACTATTTCATCTTATCTCCTGCTCACTTTTACCATTCCTCTTGTCCAGGCATTGGATTGACCTATTTGTAGGGTTGCACCTTATTTCGTGGGAAGAAGGGGCTAAAGGCCCAGAAGGTAAAAGCATCTGGTAAAAGATAGAAGACTAGAAATGAAACCTCGAGATGCTTCACCCAGGGATCCCCGAATAGGCAATAAAAAGACTCTCAGCAAGAAAAAAGAGGGACCTAGAAAATAGAAAACAAGACCTAGTCAAGAGGATAGGGGGTCTCATCACGAGCCAACCTATTACGTTCATGGGTACCTAACAGTATTACATTTCCACCATCTGGTTACCACACCAGGACAGTGACCTTTGGTTGCATAACCAAGGGAAAGGGGGTCTCATCACGAGCCAACCTTATCATCTCTATGAAAGTACTTGTGGGTAACACTCTCAGCTCTGGTCACCATGCCAAGGTAGTGTCCTCTGGTTATCCCTTGAATAAAAAGAAAAACAAGAAGAAGAAGAAAATAAAAGAAAATAATAAAGGAAAGAACGGGCTTGGAAAAATTGCATCCATGACAGGTACATCTCACCTTTTACAAAGGCACCCATAGATAACATTATGCATCCCTAGCTCTCACTCTACCCACATGTTTGGACATCCACTAGTGACATCATCTCATTTACATGGCTTGGATGAAACCTTCCTGGAAACTTCCCCTTTCTTGTGGATACTAGCCCAATAGGACGTCTTGTCTTTTTCTCCAGTCTTGTATTGTAGGTTTTTGTAATGTCTTTGAGCTATTGACTGATGTATTAGGGTCTTATGCATATGTTTGATAATATTAATGATGAAATGTGATTAACATTGTTATGATCCCTGTGACTAATGAGCCCATGGAAGGCATAGTTTTTAATGTGCAGGACCATGCCCGACGGACAGGCACCATTTGGACCAGTACACATGGGGAGACGATTAGTTCGGACCTCCATGGGGCTGAAGATCCCATCAGATGGCTGTTGTGACCTCGTCAGAGGGGTAGAGACAAGATGATGTTTGATCGAGGTTTTTCACCGGAGAGGAAGAGGACGTTTCACCAGAGGCACTTTGGCAGAGCCCAACCTAGGGGGAATGACCCCTTTTCAGTGGAACATTGGCCTTGGAAGGCTCAAAATGTCCCCATCCTCAGCATGACCTCATCCAGATTCATGGTCATTCTTGGGGGAAGACTTGGCACGTGTGGCATGTTGGAGAGGCCCCTAGGGACTAACATTTTTCTCCTAGATGTCTCATCTACCCTAAAAGGGGCTAGTGCCTCCCTTGAAGGGGATTTTACCTTTATTACAGCTCAGTTAGGGTTTTTATTTGAAAATTTAATGTAAAAACAATATTTTGGTCTTGTCGGCCATTTTTATGACCTAAAATTAATTAAGGTCATTAATACACTATATATTGAGGGTTTTCACTCTAATTTTAAAAAGACACATCCCTCACTCTCCTAGTGAGGTCTGATTTTTGCACCCTATTAGGGTTATTGGCTAATTTGAGGAAGGAGAACTTGTTGAAGGAGGATATTTTTGGCATTCTATGGTGTTTTTCTTGAAGGAAGGTTTACAACTAGGGTTTGCATGGTTATTTTCTTGATGATTTGTAAGTATTTTTCTGCAAAACTTCTTGATTGAATGGTTGTAGTTTAATTTCTTGCATCTATTTATAAATATTGTTGAATCAAAACCCTAGGGGACAAACACACAAGTAGGTCGTTGTCTCATGTTCCCTGATAGAAAAACCTTTTAGCCATTGAAGAAGAAGACGAGAGCCTAGCCATAGCTACACTCTTTCTTTCTTCTTCCCTTAAGCTAGCCGTACCTTTGAACTTCAAGAGGAAAAGGACGTCCCAGGCCTAGGTTATCTACATCTAGGGCCGTTTTCTTTTAGGGTTTGATGAAAGAGCCTTGCCTTAGTAACACTCTCCCTTTTTAAACTCTCTTGTCTTGATTTTGCTTTTCATTGAGCTAGTTGTTTTCCAGGAAGGAGGAGAGAGAACGAGGCCTTGCTTTAGCAACACCAGAGTGAGCCTCTCTCCCCTAGGGTTATGTCTTTAAGTCCCTGCTTTAACAACACCTTGAAACCTTTCCCTCTTGTCCTTTAAATCTCGTCTCCTTCAACTTGTGCATCCTTCACCCTTTTGACTCCATTAACCTTAGGCACTGATCTTGAGCCTCCAGCATTGAAGTGAAAGTGATCAAACAACTCTCTAAACCTTTGCTAAATTGAAACCATAACTAACTACTAACCCTAAAAGGCTGACGTCACACTTGGTTATTTCATCTTGACGCAACAACTTTCATTTATTAGGCAATTAGATGGTGTTAAAGCATTTATTGAATGAGGGATTGATTGGATACATTGATTGCTACATAATCTTGATATTTATTGGTGAAGTGATATTATTTCATTGCTATATTAACAAACATTGACTTTGTCAATATTTATTGTTATAATTGCTTATATATTGATATTAGATAGTCTTATGAAGTACTAACCCATTTATCATAGCCTGCATATATATTGGTTTGTTGTTGCTTTGTTCCGGGTAGGTGTTCTTCTTTGGGCCTACACTTCATTATTGGTTGTCTAGCTGGGACTATTTGTTTTGGTGGTGACCTGTGAAGGGGGAACTTTACTTTGACTTTTAAACCTTGCCTTTTCAAAACCCCAGGTTACCGGGGATGTCTCCCCTGGGCCTAACCTCCCTAAAGAGAAAGAACCTTCCCATCATGGTGACATTGGGTGGGATAGGTTCCTGTTACGCCAGTTTTGGCCTTCTACTTCATAACCATTTGACCTAGCTACAAACTGTGCGATAACATGAACTAAAGTATGTTATGATATACTATATGTGTTTTAAATTAAATTAAATTATGTTAGTCATAACTAACAATGTTAGTGTCTACATGATTTTTATTGAGTTCTATGGGGCGCATGTGATATATGTTATAGTATGGTTTTGAATTAATGGTTTATACGGATTAGGTGGCGGAATTGGCAAGTAATGTGGGCAATTTTTGATGCATGGAATTAATATCATGGGTTTAATGGCATTTTTTTGGCTGGCTGGCATGTACTACGAATTGAATGTAATGGAGGATGGAAGCAATGTGCACTAAATGCACGTCACTCCATACTTCTCCCACTAGCCGTCACCCTAGCTTGGTTATTGTTCATTTGATTTTCGTTGTGGTTTAGCTTCGATATTCAGGCGTGAAGGAACTGCTCGACCAAGCTCACATTTTTAAGGTCTTTTGGTTACAGGTATGTTTTTTTCGCCCATCCATGAACTCGCTCTTTTTATGAAATAAATGTTGGCTTGGTGATGTATTGGTATGTTTTTTTCTTGAGGCTGGCAGCTGTGTAAACTCGTGGTGTTTCTGTGGAATGCTTGTTTGTGTTATTCGTCGCAAACAAAAAATTGGATGGTTGAAGTCGAGTTTTCATTGATTTTCTGTGTGGTCGAAGCCGTGATGGATCTTTGTTGTCTCCATGGGTTTTTGTTGGAGGGTTTCATCCTGTCTAGACCTGTTGGCCATCTCCTCACAGTCTTTGTAACCATGCCAAGTCATGTTTAATGTTATGGGGTTGCTGTGTATATTTTGCACCACCTTTCAACCACTATATATCTTTTCACCTGGTCATGATTTTATTTTGGTATTCACATCAACACAATTGGTTATTGGGTGGCAATGATGCCAAGAAGTAAGCTTTAGGGTTATTGGTAGTTCCTGGGCATGCATTTCTATCAAAATCTCTATAAGTGATTTGGCTCTATTGAAAAGTGTGAGGGTTATGCCTCTACGCTTTCTTGGTGTTTGTTAATATCTAGCTAGCAATCGTTGCTCCTCTGCGTTGTTTCCTACCTTATCTGATGCTCATATTTCACCCTATTTTACGAAGATAAAGGTTATGTGGCTTGTTTTTCCACCATTCTTGTCTCATAAGTTTCTCCATACTATTGATATGGTCAACTTCAGTCTCCCTAAGTTTTGAGGATCGATCAAACCCTTGATTATTTCTTGTGTTCATTGGTATAGAGCCTCATTTCGATAAACTCAATAGTTACACTCCGTCGGTTACCTTGTTGGTTGTCATAAGTTTGTTGAGTAGTATTGATAGTGGTTTTTGATTATTGGCTCATCTCTATTTGAATGCGTGGTTGAAGAGTTGTAGTTGGAAATGATAATCGTTATACAATTGACTGCCTCCTTTTGTTGTGCCAGTTGAGCCGATAACTCAACGTTGTTATGAATTAATTAATTGGGAGTAATCGGAAATGAACAGTAACATATATGCCACTTTTCGTTATGCATGATCTGGGTGTTCCTACAGTGTGTATAAATTGAATTTTGTGGTTGTTGTGTGTTAATTTGTCCCGATCGGGATCATTCCAAATCGAAAATTGATGTCAGAGACTTGGTTGTTTTCTAGGTATGGTTATGGGTACATCATGCATTTTGTTTGATTGCACCATTAGAAATGAACCACGGGGTTTTTACATTATGGTTTCATTGCAAATTTATTGGTTAATGTCATCAAAAGAATTAAATCGGGCATGTTTAAAATAATTTTTTCAACTCTTAAAATACCTGTGTCTATGTTTGATTTAATTATTTGTATCTTATGGACAGTGGTTGATACTTTTATATGTTAAACAAAGTTAAATCAATAGGGCTCTGGTTTCCTTGGAATTTTGTTTTTAAAATCAAATGGAAGAAATGAAAGGAACAAAATTCTTTTATAGGATGTTTGAAAAACATAATGATTCTGAGTATGATGACATTGTGTTAATAAAAAGTGTTGAATATTTAAATGTGGATAGTGAACAAACGTTAATACATAGTAATTATTAGTTGATCAAAATAATTGTGTGATTGATGTTGGATCGTTTGCATTAAATACATAATTGTTTTATGGATTACTTAATTAATTTTACGAACAATATTCACTCTTCTCCCTACCATTATTTCATTTTTAGCACATTACAATCCCCTCACCTTCCCATATTCATTGTCCACCCCCTGTTCCTAAATTTAATTACAATTAAGAGAAACCTTTTATTACGATAGTTTAAGTATCGCAGGGATGGATTATAGTGATATATTCTTTTTGTTTACATTAGAATTGATTGTTTGTTGTCTGTGAGCAGTAATCATGATCTTTTCCTCCTTATTTAAATTTTTTTTTGCTCAATAGAACCCCTCACATATCCTAGAACCTTTGTTCACCTCCTGCTCATTGACAACTATTAAACAATTTGTATGGATTGGATTGCACAAGTCTGATACATTGTTGAGCCAAATTTTATTTCATATTTTAAAAGAGTTGTCATGTATGGTTGTTAAAAAAACTATTTTCTAATCAATTATGAATACAGGAATGATCTTTTTCAACAGAGGTAACCGAGGAAGAGGTCATTGGAACAGGGGCACTAGAAGGCCAATATTCTCTATACAGTAGGATGTAGACTCGCAAGAGCTAGGCAAGCTATTGCAAGCTAGGTTTTTTAACTGGATTGGGCAAGGAGTGGTCCAACCTAGGCCTGAAAGGCCTCCCTTCCAAGCCCCACAGGACCCTAGTATCACAGTGGCTCCTCATGTCTCACTGCAACCTGAAGTTCCAAAAAATGACGGATGGCAAGAGATTTTCCACATGACCTTCTCCCCCACCTATCAATCAAATTGTCCAAGTGACCCATCTCCACTCACCAGTTCAGTCTTCCCATGCGAGCAAAAGGTTGAAAACTGAGGCCCACCATGCCCTTGACAAAGGAAAATCCACTGCTTCCCCTTCCTCACCCTCCAATGGCTCTAATAAATCTGTGTCCTCCCACATGCATTTGAGGGATGATTGCTCTCATGTGATCAATGATATTAGGCCTAAAGTCTCCACATAGCCTAACTAAAATTCAGAGAGATCAAAAGGTGACAACAACAAAAAAAGAAAGATTGCAACCTAGAGTGGGAAATATGGATTTTAAGTTTTTTTTATGTATTAATTGTTGAGAACAGTTGACTTATCAAATTTTGGACAACACACTATTTTTGGATATATGGGTAATATATTTTGGAATTAATTTCAATTGTCATTCAGATAATTTGTCAAATATGAATGTGATGATGGGAGTCACAAGGAGGGATGTTTTATTTAATTAACTAGTTATGTTATGATTGTTAAAATCTAAAGGGAGTCATAAGGGGTCCCGCCTACTAGTTATTATTGATTTGAAAACCCTTATTATGATTTATTACTTTCCCCCCTAACTAAAAAGTTGGTTGAGTGTTAGTTAACTTAACCAAAGAAGTAGTTCAACTACTTCAATGAATTCTAATTTTATTAAAGGCAAAATAAAAGAGAGGAACAAGAGAAGGATAGAAGGAGAAGCATACTGAGGTTTTCTCTTTGAGTTTTTGTTGAGATAATTCAGTTTGCATTCCTTCCTTAATTCATTATAAGCCTAATTCCTTTTTATGATAGGAGGGTCCTATTGTAGACAACAAGATTCAGGGCTGAATTACATCATTCAAAAACTTGTTTTTCAGAGGTGTTGATCTATCTTTGATAGTCTGTGTAGACGTGTTTGTTTATGAATTAGATTTCATGACTAACAAAGGCTATTGTGTAGAGTTGAGTGGGCAATAATCTGTGGCAAGTTGATCCATCTTTTAAAGTTCATTTTTTGATTTTATGTCAAAAGTCCTTTTGTATGTTTCATCAAGGACATCTAAGTTTGAGTTTGGTCCAAAATTCCTCAGGAAATTTTGTAAAGAGAATGATTCTTTGATGAATTGAAATTAAATAAGAGACTTCTTTATGTCTCCTCTGTTTTGATTATCGACATGGTGTCTTTACTTATGTCTCTATATTTATTTCAACATCTGTTATGTTCAGAAAAATATATAAATCATGAATTTTTTAGCAAGATTTTATTTATAAAAAAATAGCCTAAGAACTTGTAAACAATACTTTTGAATTAGATTAAAAAAAAATTATTGCTATAAGCATAGGGTGATATTCCCCTCTATCTTGATTTAGCCAAATAAGATTTGAAAATGATTGAGTAATATCCATTCATATATTTTCCTCGAAATTTATTTGGCTACCATACTGGGGAGATATTCAATATCTCTCTGGTTAATTTTTATGCTTGATTAGCATCGAATACATCAATTTTTTCTGATATTGATTCTCTGTCTGTTTTATTTCTTAATGATTGTGTTTATTGCAAGGAAACCCAATATTGAGCCCAATCTTCAAGATCAGAAAAACATTTATTTGATTTTGTTCAACACCATGTTAGACACTACCAATACTTGTGTTGAGCTTAATCATTCATGGGCAACAATTGAACGATATATTAGTGCCCAAGAACATTGGGAAGCTAGACGTAGACATCCTAGAATCAATAGTAACATTCTTGTTCCATCATCTTTGGCATTAATTTTATGTCCTTAGACTCTTGGGTTTATAGAAGAATAAGAGGATTATCACCTAAAATTAATTGTATTGCTAAAATAGGAAGAAGGAACGTTGTGTTGTCAACCCAACAAAGTCCTCTAAGGATAACTTTGTCAGATTCTTCCAGTTTGTCTTTCTCTCCTTCACTTATCATCCACAAGATGGTATCTAGTGGTGGCTTTGGTGGCACTGGAAGTGCTTCTTCTTCTCGATATTCAGCTTCATCAGTGATTGGTATCTTATATAGCCACCATATCCCTATCCAATCTACCGCAAATACCACCAAAGTCATTAAAAAGTATGGGCTTTTTCAGTTTGAAGAGGATGCCACAACCACACAGTGGCATGTGTCCTCTCCTATTAACCTAGCACCTGCTACCCATCCACTTCCTAAATTCAAAGAGAATCTCCCTAGGTTTTACGGGAACAAAAATTTCACTATAAATGAACACCTGGTGGCATTTTCTAATTCTTGTCACAATATAGGAGCCAATGAAAATGATACTTGCATGTGCTTATTTGTCAATTCCTTGGAAGGAAAGGATGTGGCTGATTTCTTTGACCTTCCTCCTAAGATTGTTTCTACTTGGGAGGATTTATTTTATTGGTTTAGATCCACCATGGGAAATCTAAAATCCCAGCTAAGCAGCTATGGGAGTACAATAAAATTTTCTATAAGGATGGTGAGACCATCAAGTCCTTCAACTTGTGTTTCACTAAGTTATACAATCAAATACTTGAACTCATTCTACCTCAGAACTAAGCCACATTCATGCATTATTAAAATGCACTACCTTCTCCCTACCATCATAGGCTTGAGGAAAAATCCATTGATAACCTTGGTTCTGCTCTACATACTTGTTTAGAGTATCAGGAATAGCTCGAAATAACAGGTCTTCCCAAGGGAGAATCGTTTAAACAGACAGACATGTCTGCCCTCTTACAACTAGTGAAATATATGAATAATCATATGATAGTGTATGAGAGAAAAAGAAATTTCTCCCCTCTCACCCCTGGAGCTTCATCCTCTTCTGCACCCCACTTTATAAATCCAATTGAAAATCATTTTCATCCTAAATCTATCTTGCCTCGAAGTTGGTGTAATTTTTGCGAGGAATACAAGAGGAAGCCACATGTGAGGTAAGAAAGAGTTTCATAGATAATATTTTTGGTAAAATACCAAAAAAATACCGGCGTTCTCCTAGATTTTGCAAATCCAGAAGATGTCATGATCATCAATACTAGGAACAAATCCTATGCTCCCAAAGGAAAATATGATCCTCCTCAAAATTATTCTAGCCCAAGTTCATTCTCACCAGCTACTACTGTTCAGGTTCCTAAAGTTCCTGATAGTCAAGGAATTACCGCCCCTCTCCCCTCTTTGAGATACAATATTCTGAATCAGTTGGCCAACATCAAATAAAATTCCACCCTTTTATACATGGTATCCATCTCTGAACAATAGAAACATCTAAAACAATTCATGGAAGGAAAATCTTTTGTTGTAGCCAACCTCTCTGAAGAGGTAAATGAAGAGGATTCGTCTATAAATAAAGTAGGTGTACATAACTTCATATACCCTATAAAAAGTCCACCTATTTATATTTCTATAAATATTATGGATAAGATTTCCCATTGTTACCTCATTGAGGGTGGTTCGGGCCTGTGTGTGATGTCGAAGATTATTATGGAAGGGATAGGCTTGTATTGTACAAATTAAAGTGCCAAAAACATGCTCTCCTATAATATTCTACAACAAACAACCATAAGAGAGATTAAATATGTGACCTTAGTTTTGTGCACACACCCTGAAATAAAGACAACCCTTAGCATTCAGGTAATTGATATGCTAGTAATCAATTACCCAATCATCTTGGGAAGAGATTGGAAATATTTAATGAATGGATACCTCTCACTCGATGGTAAACCTTTATCCGTTCCTCAGAATGGTAAAAAAATTATATTCCTTATAGAGGGAAGGATTTCACCTTACATAGAGAGTGTCTCACAACCTAATGTAAACTATATCGAAGAGGACCTAGGAGAGAAGTCCATATTTTCTAAGGAGGATAACATTCCCTTGGAACGAATTGATTTGGATGAGGGTATGTGGCACATGTACTTTCATGGTTCATGCTCTAATGAAGGTAATGGAGTTGGCATAATCTTGTACTCTCGTGTGGGGAAAATTCATAACTTTTCTTACAGGTTGGTTTTTGCTTGCAAAAATAATGTCACGGAATTCAAAGCTTTATTATTAGGCATTAAAAATGCCTATAATATTGGTTGTGGTCACCTTTCAGTTTTTGGGGATTCCAATCTTGTTGTGACCCTTGTATGTAAGATTCACTCCCCTAGAAACGAGTTGATTAAATGATACACCCAAACTATTTTGGCACTTATCTTGAACCTATTATCTTTCAAAATCACTCATGTTAACAGGGATTTAAACTCAATGGATGATCGGTTAGTTTTTTTTGCATCCTCTCCTAATTGGAAACTTCTACCACATAGACCTGATTGTACCTTTCAATCTCTATATCATCCACATATCCCCGAAAATATAGAATCTTGGCAGGTATTCCCTAACGATGAGAGAATTTGTGCTTTCATTCAAAATGAACCTTTTAAGTCCACATAAATTATATCCATAGAAGATAACAAGATTACTAAAGGATTGAATCCTCTATAGAGTTCATTTTCATCGAGTGATGTAGGCATAAAGAGAAACATAAATAAGAGGAGTCTAAAAGGAAGGTGGGTGAAACCATCTCCTTGAACATCGGGACAACCGAGTCTCTAAAGAATGTTAAAATAGGTGCCCAATGTTCTGATGAAGAGGAAATGAAGTTTGTCAAGCTACTTGGTGAATTTCAGGATGTTTTTGCTTGGTCTTATGAGGATCTTTGTGGTTTTGATCTTGGTATTATACAACATTCTATCACCATCAAGGAAGGCATAAAACAATTTAGGCAAAAATAAAGACTTATCAATCCTGAACTGGAAGAAACTATTCGAAAAGGATT
This sequence comes from Picea glauca, assembly GCA_000966675.3. NCBI lineage: Eukaryota > Viridiplantae > Streptophyta > Pinopsida > Pinales > Pinaceae > Picea > Picea glauca. The sequence goes on from JZKD02S2041285.1 coordinate 47,316, forward strand.
GGAAAAAATATTGAAGGCTGGTATCATCTTTCCAGTCAAGTATTCTGAATGGGTTTGAAATTTGGTTCCTGTCTGGAAAGCCACTGAGCATATCATATTTTGTGTTGAGTTTCATGCAGTTAAGCGGGATATTATGAAGGTTTATTTTCCTCTCGCTAACATAGAAATTATTTTGCAGCAAGTCGCAGGGTCAAGGATGATTCCCTTGTTGGATGTTTTCTCCAGTTACAATCAAATCAAGGTTAAAGGGGTAGATAAATTCAAAATCACCTTTATTACTATTTGGGGTACCTTGACTTATGAACATATGCCTTCTGGATTATCTGATGCAAGTACCACTTCTAAAATACTTATGCAAATAACTTTTGATGATTTGATCGGTGAAGTTATTCATATCTATCTTGATGATATAATTGTGTACGTTAAAGGCCTGACAATTGTCTCAAAGTTTCAAGAGTTATGGTTGGGTCCTTTCAAGATCTCTTATGTCCTGGGTACTAACTCTTACATTCTAAAGGATTTACAGGAGAGATTGTTTTCCTACAACACTAACGGTTCTCACTTGAAACATTACGTCGAACCAACTTGAAGAGTTCTAACGTTGTTTGGATTTTATGTATATTAGTAGTCTAGTTCTTCTTTCATTTTTTTTCACTTCTTTTCATTTTTTCTCTACAATAGTTTGATCTATACTTTCTGTTTTTAATAATTTCCTGTTGCTTTTACATTTCTGTCATTTTATTTCTGTTGTTTTAAATTTTGTAATCTTAATTTTGTCATGATTTTTATTGCTTTTTCATCTTTTAGTTTATTTTTGGTCAAGAATAAGATGTTGGATCAGTTATGCCATGGTGACACTCCTGCAAGATATTGTTAGTCAATAACAATCAAGCTTACATAGATGTTACGATGTTCCCCCTAAAATCATAATTGAATTTGTTATCTGCTTTCACTACTGTCTTATCAAGAAATTGGTTCTCTTCCACTTTTCCTTTCCATTTCCTCATCCATTTGACAATTTAACAGAGCAAGTCCATAAAATTTTCTCCTTCAAGTAAAGAGCTTATTCTGGTTGAATGATTATGCATATAGGGATAAACCCCCTTATACTTAATGTTTTTCATGAGTTATTCCCAAACTCCCTATCATTTTTCCATTAAATCTACTCACTTCCCCATGTTGCATAATCATCTTGGTTATATCTTCTTGATCTATTGTTCTTGGTCTGCGAAACCATGTGTTTTGAATTCTAAATTTGTTGGAAACAAATTTCCCCGTGGAGTTTCCGGTGTCTTGACGATAAAAATCACAACGAAGATTTTTCCCACAAATTATTGCTAAAGCCTATTAATTATAAGTTAATGATATATATAATACTAGTAGGTGGGACCCCCTTGTAGATTGGAGGATCAAAGATAGTCTTGTTACACATTTTATGTTGTTGTTCGATGATGCTTATAGGGTTCTACATGATTGATGGTGAAATATTGGTTTTATTTGCGACATAATGGAAAATGGATAATGCATGCTATGTGTGGGTTTCGTTACTCTAAGATCTAAATTTTATGGATGAATGGATTATATTCATGATTATGGCATTGTTATTGAAGCCATGATTTGTCACATGTTGTACCTTCACAAAACACATGTTAGTTATAATAAGAGACAAGAGAAATATGGAAAAAATCCAAGAAAAAGGAACTAAACTATGTTGTGCTATACTATATGCATTTGAAATTAAATGAATTGATGTTAGTCCTAACTAGCAATGTTAGTGGCTATACGATTTTTATTGAGTTATATGGGGTGCATCCGATATATGTTATAGTATCGTTTTGGATTAATGGTTATTATGGATTGGGTGGTGCAATTGGCAAGTAATGTGGGCAAGTTTTGATGCATGGAATTAATAGCATGGGGTTAATGACATTGTTTTCGCTGGCTGTCATGTACTACAAATTGAATGTAATGGAGGATGGAAGCAACATGCACTAAATGCATGTCACTCCATAATTCTCCCAATAACCGTCACCCTAGCTTGGTTATTTTTCATTTGATTTTCGTTGTGGTTTATCTCTAATATTAAGGCGTGAAGGAACTACTCGACCAAGATCGAATTTTTAAGGTCTTTTGGTTACAGGTATGTTTTTTTTTCCCATCCATGAACTCACTCTGATTATGAAATAAATGTTGGCTCGGTGATGTATTGGTATGTGTTTTTCTTGAGGATGGAAACTGTGTAAACTCGTGGTGTTTCTGTCGAATGGTTGTTTGTGTTATTCATTGCAAATGAAAAATTGGATGGTTGAAGTCACGTTTTCATTGATTGTCTGTGTGGTGAAAGCTATGATGGCTCTCTATTGTCTCCATGGGTTTTTGTTGGAGGGTTTCATCTTGTTTCAACTTGCTGGCCATCTCCTCACAGTCTTTGTAACCACACCCAGTCGTTCTTGGTGTTATGGGGTTTTTATGTATATTTTTCACCACCTTTCGACCATTGTATATATTTTCACCTGGTGATGATTTCATTTTGGTATTGGCATCAACACTGTTGGTTATTGGGTGGCCATGATGCCAATAAGTAAGCTTTAGGGTTATTGGTAGTGCATGGGCATTCATTTCAATTGGCATTTCTATAAGTGGTTCGACTCTGTTGAAAAGCACGAGGGTTATGCCTATGTGCATTCTTGGTGTTTCTTACTATCCACCGAGCAATCGTTGCTCCTCTGCATTGTTTCCTAACCTATCGGATTTTCAACTGTCACCTTATTTTACAAAGCTAAAGGTTATGTGGCTTGTTTTTCCATTGGGCTTGTCTCAAAAATTTCTCCATACTGTCGATACAGTCGATTTCAGTCTCCATGTTTTTTGAGGATTGATCGAACCCTTGATTATTTCTTGTGTTCATTGGTACAGATTGCGATTTTGATAAACTCAATAGTTCCACTCTGTCAGTTATCTTGTTGGCTATCATAAGTTTGTTGAGTAGTATTGACAGTGGTTTTTTTATTATTGACTCGTCTCTATTTGAGCGCGTGGTTGAAGATTTGTAGCTGGAAATGATAATCGTTATACAATTGGTTGGCCCCTTCTGTTGTGTCAGTTGAGTTGATAAATCGGTGTTGTTATGAATTGATTAATTGGGAGTAATCAGAAATGGATAGTAACAAAGACGACACTTTTCATTATGCGTGGTTTGTGTGTTCCTACAATGTGTATAAATTGAATTTAGTGGTTTCTGTGTGTTAATTTGTCCTAATCATGATCATTAAAAATTAGAAATTGATGTCAAAGACTTGGTTTTTTTTGTGTATGGTTATGGATACATCATGCATCATTTTGTTTGATTAGACCATTAGAAATGAACCATGGGGTTTTTACATTATGGTTTCATTGCAAATTTATTGGTTAATGTCGTCAAAAGAATGGAATAGGGCATGCTTAAAAGAATTTGTTCAACTCTTAAAAGGTCTATGTCTATGTTTGATTTTAGGATTTGGAACTTATGGAAAGTGGTTGATATTTTTATATGCTAAACAAAGTTAAAGTAATAGGGTTGTGGGTTCCTTGGAATTTTGTTTTTAAAATCAAATGGAAGAAATGAAAGGAACGTAATTCTTTAGAGGATGTTTGAAAAACATAGTGATTCTGAGTATGATGACACTATGTTAATAAAACGTGTTGAGTATTTAAATGTGGACAATGAATAAGTGTTAATACACAATAATTGTTAGTTGATCACAATAATTGTGTGATTGATTTTGGATCGTTTGCATTAAATACAAAATTGTTTTATGGATTACTTAATTAATTTTATGAACATTATTCACTCTTCTCCCTAGCATTATTTCACTTTTCACACATTACAATCCCCTTGCCTTCCCATATTCATTATCCACCCCATGTTCCTAAATTTAATTATAGTTAAGAGAAAATCTATATTACGACAGTTTAAGGATCACAGGGATGGATTACAGTGATATATTCTTTTTGTTTACATTACAATTGATTGTTTGTTTTCTGTGAGAAGTAATCATGATCTTTTCCCCCTCATTCAAACATTGTTTTTCTCAATACAACCCCTCACATATCCTAGAACCTTTGTTCACCCCCATCTCATTGACAACTATTAAAAAAAATGTATGGATTGGATTACATGAATCTGATATGTTGTTGATCCAAATTTCATTTCATATTTTAAAAGACTTGTCATGTATGGTTGTTAAAGAAACTATTTTCTAATCGATTATGCATATAGGAATGAGCGTTTTCAGCATAGGTAGCCATGGAAGAGGTAACCGAGTAAGAGGTAATTGGAACAGAGGCCCTAGAATGCCAAGATTATCTATACACTTTGATGCAGACTCGCAAGAGCTAGGCCATCTATTTCAAGGTGGGTTTTTTAACTAGATTGGGAAAGGAGTGGTACAACCTAGGCCTAAAAGTCCCTCCCTCCAATTCCCAAAGGTCTCCGGTGTCCCAGTGCCTCCTCATGTCTCACTACAACCTGAAGTTCCCAAAAACAATGAATTGTAGGAGATTGTCCACCCGATAGTCTCCCAACATCGTGGATGGCCTAGCTTGTCTTTACCTCCTCCCCCTCCTATCAATCAAATTGTCTAAGATTCCCCTGTCCACTCACTAGTTCAGTCTTCCCATGTGAGCAAAAGGTTGAAAACCGAGGACCCACCATGCCCTTGACAAAGGAAAATCCACTGCCTCTCCTTCCTCACCCTCCAATGGCTTTGATAAATATGTGTCTTCCCGCATGCATTTGAGGGATGATTTCTCTCATGTGATCAGTGAGATTAGGCCTAAAGGCTCCATGAAGCCTCAGGAAAATTCAAAGAGATCAAAAGGTGACAACATAAACAAGGGAAATATTTCCTCCTAGAGTTGGAAATATGGATTTTAAGTTTTATTTATTTATTAATTGTTGAGAACAGTGACTTTTGAAATTTTGGACATCACACTATTTTTGGATATATGGGTAATATATTTTGGAAATAATTTCAATTATCATTGAGATAAGTTGTCAAATATGAATGTGATGATGGGAGTCACAAGGAGGGATGTTTTNCCTACCACATCTTTGTTTTTTGTACCTTTCTTTTCCACTATCTACTTTCTATTATCCCCGCACTGCCATTTCCATGACCACTAAGCCATATTGATCCATCCGGTACAACCAAATCCCTATCATTTCCATTCCCATGACAAAATAATCATATTGATCCATATGTTCTTGGAATACACAAACCTCATAGGGGCCCTATGCGCACCAATCATGACTAGCTTATTGTATGAGTTTTCATGATCACCTTGCACTGAATGAGTAATTTTAATGCTCTCACCCAAGATGGAAGTGATACCCCTCCCCATTCATTTCAATATTTCTCTATCCACAAGACACATAGAACATTTCAGTTTTAATAATTGTTGACACATGAATTTCCTTCAAAGACAGAATCCTCATGGCCTGTGACCATACTCACAAACACAGATGTATTGGTACTTAATATTTGAAGGAAGTGTAGTTATATTGTTGAATTAGAGAAAGTGAGAATGAATTGATGTGATGAACTAGGAATTGTTTCGAAATAAAAAGAGGAAAGAACACAATGTCATTTCTTGTCGAACATATGCGTGTTATGATTGGTAAAGAGTATAAACATCAAAAAAATTGCCATCCCTTTTTCCCATATCCAAAAATATGAACCACCACGAAAAAAATAAACATCTTATTGCACACTAAGGTATTTAATTTCATGCCCAAAATGGTTGGATCCAATGGTGGAAAGAAAGGATTTTTTCACCATTGGGCAAGGTTCAATTCCCATGAGGGCCGAACTTGAATCCATGGGGGCACCTTGAGGTAGTGGTTCAATGTGTGGTTGCACTCAAAGATATTATATTAAATGATATCATGACCTGTGCACACATAAGTGGATCAAATCCCAACCCCATGTCCTTCAATTTTTTAAGGCCCAAAGTGGTTGGATCTAATGGTGGAAAGCGAAGAGTTTTTCACCGTTGGGAAAGGTTCAATTCCCATGAGGGCCTAACCTAAATCCATGGGGGCACCTTGAGGTAGTGGTCTAACATGTGGTTTCACCCAGAGATATTATATTAAATGATATTGTGACATGTTCACACATAAGTGGATCAAAGCCCACCTCCATGCCCTTCAATTTCACCCCGGATGGGGTGCTATCGAAAACAATGAGTGGGTGGCTAGCTAGGAAGACACCTGGCCACAACACTTGCCATCTTGCACCAAATCAGACTACACTCACCTCTACCTTTACTCCATGCAATTAAATCCTTGTTTGAAGCACCCCTGCATTCAATTGCACTCGGATTAGTTTAATGCTTTAGCGCTCCTATCCATGAGACCGGTAAATGCAATGGGTTCGATGCAGGCCCAGTCCCATCACCTCACCCAGTTTAGTGTTTTTAGGCCCAAATTCTAGAAATCCATGGCTCATTTGAGCTCTCAGCCTCTCGTGTTTTTCCCTCCTCCTCCAGACTACTTACTTCTTTGCCTATGGTTCGAGTTTCCTCCTCCCTTCCACCATATTTGGTGCTCTCAGCCTCCCGCACCTAGAACTCATCCTTAAGTCTACATTTTCTCTTGGTTTTGGCTTGAACCATCTTTTTCGTTCAACAGTTTCCTCGAGCTCCACCTCTGGTTTTCGGTGTATCTCCCAATGCCTCACCTTCATGGTAAATCTAAGTGGGGGGAAGCCTAGTACACAACAAGAGGCAGAGGCTCGAGGGTCCTTGGGAAGAAGTCTCTTCAAATATTTCCTTAGGACCACCATCCTGAATGGGCCACTATTCCATAATTACCTCCCTTGTCTTCTCCATATTCCTATAGAGTTGAATGGTTTGATAGCCAAGGCAATTCCACGGGCTTCGCTCCAAATTTCAACCCAGACCCATCATCTCCCTACCAGCCTCCACCTCACCCTCCTCCACCCTCTATTCCCCCCATTATATCAACCCATTTCTCTTCTTCATCCTCTCCCCTCCCCTCTCCTGACTCCCCCTCCTCGTCCTTTGATTTTCCTCCAACCCCTTCACCCTCTTTTGCTTGCACCAAGTGCGCTAGGTTGTAACCTCTGAAGGAATCTTTGGATTTCATCAAGCATGCAATTAAGCATGTCAATGGAACCATCAAAAATATGTCTAAAATGGAAGAAGATTGTATTCGTCGTGAGGATCTTTTGATGTTTTTCCTACAGGATCTCCGACAAATTATTCCAGACACAGGAACTCTAGGAAAGGACACTGAGAAAGACCAAAGAAACTAGCAGAGGCTTGACCCCAGCTCTAGATAATTTCATCTTTCTCAGGTTTCCCAAGTTTTTATTTCTCCAGAAACTATAATTTGCAAGTTTTTCTCCCTGCGTGGCTTTTTAGCTCTAGAATTATACA
>JZKD02S2041318.1:0-14421 GCA_000966675.3 Picea glauca
TTTTCATTTTGAATCATCTTGTACTTGAACATTTAAGTGGGGTAAAAGGAGGTTTCCCCCTCGAAGAGGCTTATTATCTGAAATTAACTCTTTTTCAAGGCGTTGAGTACTTTTTATGAGGTTTTTCTATGCTATATTGATCTTTGGTTCTTAACACGAAATCATATTGATTCCTCCTAGTATCAGCTCAATCCTAAATGAGATCTCCTACATCCTGAAGAGTAGGCTTGGCCCACTTGGGCCTCGACTCTGGATTTGCAACTACATCTGTATGCACTGACTCTGCATTTGACTATATTGACTCATTATTTGAATCAACTGAATCCTATGAATCAGAACTCGCATCTGAAGAAGAGTCGGCATGTGCATGCTCATCATCTTTGACAAGTGGAAGAACAAAAGTGTTTGCATGTGGTTGTTGAGAAACATGCGAGATAATTACCTCAAATTGGACACTACGCTCAATGATGAGCCATTCCGAGGAAATATCAATGATTATGTATCCCTTCACACCATCAGGGTAACCAACAAAGATACACTCAGCGCTTTGTGTATCAAGTGCCTTCCTCTTCTTAGTGGGAATCATGGCCCATGCATGAGAACCTAATATACAAAATTGGATCACTTCCGATTTGAGGCCACTCCAAGCCTCATAGAGGGTCTTATCCTTGAAAGATCTACAAGGATATATGTTTTGGATGTAGGTTTCACAATTAAGTGCTTCAATCTTTGTGGAAGTGAATTTGCATGTAGCATGCAAGATGCCATCTCTTTCAAATATCTATTTTTCCGCTCAACAACTCTGTTTTGTTGCGGAGTATAAGGAATCGTGTGCTGCAACTGAATCTCAGCTTAATGAAAAATATTTTGTATCTCATGGTTGACATACTCTCCCCCATTATCTGTTTGGAGGAATTTGATCTTCTTTCCTGATTGTGTCTCAACAACGGCTTTGAAATCTTTGAGGTGTTGAAAGACCTCTGATTTTTGCCTGAGAAATAAAATCCATGTGAAGCATGAGAAATCATCAACAAAATTGAGCACGTACCTTGATTTACCGATTGATGGATGTAGAAAGGGGCCCATGAGGTCACTATGGATCAGATCCAAAGGAAATGAACCCTTCTAAGTCTTTTCTTTGTCAAATTTATCTTGAGGGTGTTTTCCAAGAACACATCCCTCACAAATTCTTTTGGAGAAGTGGATGTTAGGTAGACTGTCAACCATTCCCTACTTGCTAAGTTGTTTCATATATCTGAAATTTAAATTCTTGAACCTTTCGTGCCATATCTTACTTCTTTCATCAGCATGGGTAAGAAGTAATGCATAATATGGTTCATTAAATTTAGAAAATGTGTAGAGTTTGGCTTGATGATTACCTCACCAGTAGCAACCCTGTAATTGGTTTTCATGTCATAGATATACAGTGGATCAGGTGTGAATATTACTCTCTTTTTGGTGCCGAAATTCGTCATATGATACACAGAGAGAAGATTGACGAAGATTTTTGGAACATGTAGCACATTCTCAAAGCTCATGTTTGTGAGTTCAATTCTTCCTTTGCCAGTGACCTCGACCTGAGAGTTGTCCCCCTTCAAAATAGAAGAACCTTTGCATGTGTCCAATGAATATTAGACTTCTTTTGTGGCTGCCATGTGGTGTGATGCTTTTGAATCTATAATCCAAGCATCAAGAGATGAGTTGATGGAAATCAAAGCATGGCTAGAATTTCCTTTCTTAGGATTTTGATATTCTGGCTTCTTCTCCTTGGCACCCTCGAGGATGTGATCTCCAAGGTTGTTTTGTTGAACTATTTAGGCCATTTGATCTATTTGTTTATGCATACATGTGGATTCTGGATGGAATCCTTTATGGAAGTAAGTGCATGTATCCCCTTTTTTTCCCTTTCCACCTTTAGATCTGGAAGCATCGTTGAAGGGCTTTGAGTATCCTTCCTTCTTTGTATTTGCATGTGATTTCCTTTTGTCTTTGTCTTTATATATTTTTTATTTTTATGATTGCTACCATCTTGCACAGTAAATGCATGTGCCTTTGGGCATTTTATTTTTCCCATAATGATGAGCTTGTTATGTTGTTATGTCAGAGACTAGATAAATCCCTCAAGAGAGGGCATCGTCCTGGTGGCTCCAAAGGTGAGCCTAACTGAATAAAATGTGGATACAAACACTGAGTATTCCGAACCAAGTTTGGAGAGAATGGTAAGAACCATTTTTTTCTCCTCCTTAGATTTATCAACCCCACAAGCCTTGAGTTGTGACAACAAATCCTTATATTTGGTAAATAAATCTTGGAGATTGTCAAAGGTTTTTGGATCCGAAGTGAGAAATTCCACCTCATGCATGTGTCCCCTCATATCATCCTATTTTCCAAAAATACCTTCCATGGTGGTCTAGGCTTCATTGGGGGTTTTATAGGAGGATATGTGAAAGAGAAGTTAAGGAGAAATGAGACTGCAAATAGTTCCAAACGCTTCATCCATTCGATTCAGATACTTGGATTTTTCTATTGCTGATGTGGGTTCAGTCTCTATATTCATGGTTTACCTGTATAATCCTCTGCTTTGAATATGCACTATCTTCTCCTTCCATGCAAAGAAATTGTACGGTGTAAGAATGAATTCTTTTGGGAATTCCATTTTTTTGTTGTCTTCAATTTTCGGTACCTGCAAAAAGAATGCGGTGTGTCTTTTTCCTAGAAATACATCAACTCTGATACCATGTAAATGTGGATGAGCCTGCACAAATAAGATCTATCTAGAAAAAATGCATACACAGTTTGCAGAGAAATGAGAAAAGAGGGAAACATGAGAGAAAGAATGGAAGAATTCTATTAACCAATTGAATGAATGATAATTTACACATGATATACTCTCTATAACTCAACTAATGCACACTGGAGGAGAAGCCAATGCGCCATAGTGGTGGTCAAGAGTGATCTAGAAACACACCAGTAGTTATGGGAGTAAACTTCCACTTAGTCTAGTCTCTCGGGAATTTACAGGAGTTAACTGCCACCTATTCTGAGTTAACTAGTCTCTTATTTTTCAGTTAACTAACTGAAACATGGTGAAGTGAGGAGGAGATCAGGGAATCATGAGTAATGTGCTAGTCTAGTGATAATCCCAAGGAAAATGTGCATTATTTGGTGATGATCTCAATGATGCATGGTGATGATCCCAATGTGGCTTCGAGACTCCACTCAACTTATCAAACTGAAGTGTGAACTGAAGAGAATATTATCCTAGAGGAATATTCTCCCTAGACTATAGGAGACTGAATTATGACTAGTAAACATACGGAAAACCTTAGGAAAAATAATTCCTAGGTGTGTGTGAAGTATCTCCAACAAAATGAGGGGAAGTACTCGAGGATTTTCCCAGGGCTTTCTAAGCTAGGAAAATAAAGGTGCTACAAATACAAATGTCGTTTTGCATCATGTTTTGACAAAAATTTACAGTTTTTCAATTGATCATAATGCTCATGGGAATGAAAACTTAGTTTTGTAGCATATATGAAAAATACAAGGAGCAACCTATGCTGGCACAATATGCAAAGGAACAATTTAGAAGTAGGAATGTCCACTCATATGTAGCATATAAAAAAAATGAACAATGGGGAATAATAACACAAAGGCCAATATAGCCAAGGAAGGAGAGGATTAAAAGTAATTGGAGATTATAAATTGTTGGGATGAGAAAACAATAGAAAAATAAGTAGACCCATTTACATAGATTGCAAATGTATTTGAGTAAACCTACCATGACCTCGGAGGAATACGAATATAATTTTGGGAACTTAGGATTGAACTACAAACTGATACAAAACTAGTTAGAAAAAGACATTACAAAATGAATCCAAGATATAAATCAAAAGTACATTAAAAACCAAAGAAACTATTAGATGCAAGAGTAATATACCATATTGAATAAATTGAATGGATTTCACTCAATGTTGCAAAAAAGAAGAAGAATGACAAGCTCATAATATGCGTAGATTTCAAGAAACTAAACATGATTATTGTCCCCCCAAAAATAACAACATTGGCCTCTAATTATTTTAGGAGAGAGATAAAATGTTGTTGTAGTTGACACTAAATGAACTTAATGTGGAAGATAACTATGGATAAAAAATGGGTCTTCGTGTYAGTAAATTGATCTATAGGATGTCTCATMGGAACTGTTGATGCATGATGAGTGTTGGAAACATCGTGGATGMTTAACTGATCCAKAAKATCATAAAGGAAAGCATTGTGATCTTGAAGGAAAGATTCATGTGATAAATGATGTTGTACTAGGATGTGAACTAGTGAGAAGAAGCCATCAAATCTTGACTTCCAAAAGAGGAGAKAACTTTATAATAGGTGAGAAATGTTGAAGTTTTTATATTATTCTCTTAAGGYRGTATCTCAAGGAAACTGAGKTCTATGAAGAGAGACATGAGAAAGAAAAWAAAAWTTCAAAGGAAGAGGTTTCCAAGAGTCCTTTAAAATTTGTTGAAGGGGATTGATATTRCAAATAMGGTAGAAAATGGTGTTGTTGTGTGTAGTTTTACTAGATGAAGGTTAAAGAATGTTTTCTAATAGAAGGAATAACSTCATGTGGTAGATTAAGTTTTTTGAAAATAGATACTTGGTGTTATGTTTATGGAGTATGTAGGTGTTTTTTAATGCATCATACTAGGATTTCCAATCATACTAACAKGGTTGGCTAATTARCATACTACAGTAATTCAACTCATTCATAYCACAAGCAAATTTATCCACAAATTTAGGACCAAAAGTAAATGARACAATKCATGTGTATGTGATCTATGAATATGAACCATTATATTCCCATCCAAGTTCGTAAGGATGAGGATGAGGGTCTAGTGGTGAATGCATCATGTYGACGATGTATTTAGTAATCAAATTATCTTGTGAGTCATTGTCGGGGATACAAGCAATGTAGAAATATTAGGAGAGATGTGCACATGTGATAAACATATTATCTTAGGCTTTCATATGAGTAGAGTGCTATAAAAAGGTGACTTCATTGAGTCCCCTTAACTCTTCATAGGTTATGTATTCACAAGAAACCTCAAGGGGAACATCATCATCTTTTTTATTAGGAGTCTATGCAATCAAAGTCTTCTTCTTCAATTTGAAACATTTGGACTTATCATTATTTTGTTTCTTACAATATGGAAAAAACTTATTATAAGGAGGAGAACAAGAATATTGTGAAAAATATGATGAACCTGTAGTAGCAAGAGGTGTGTGCTTTGAAGGCAAGGATCTAGAAATGCTAGAGGAGTATGAACACTGTTGAATTCTGCGATGATCTAAAATATTCTCTTTGAACAACTATGCTTGATTATATGTAGCATCATGAGTGGTGATCTCTATGTACTTCAACTTACAATACAAATGTTCTTGCAATCCACTTTTAAACTCGAGGACAAGTTTGTCAACTAGATGTTGAGAATAATTTTGTAACTAGTTGAACTGGTGAATGTAGTCTTGCAAATGAATGTTAAATCTTTAACATGGATGAAAATACTTGGTATTCATATCTTTCTTGTATCTAGGAGGATAGAACATGAGACTATTGACTTCCACAAGCTCAATCCAAGTGGTGATTGTATTTTGATTTGTTGCACTTTTTGTAGCCAATAGTTGGGAAAAACTTGTAAGCTTCAACTTGCCAAATAGAACCTTCTCATATTCAAGAATAAAATTAAAATAGAACCATGTGTATAAGTTAAAAATCCAATTGTCGAGTACTTATGAATCACCAGATCCATTGTGAATGTGCACCTCACATTTAGCATTATGCCAAGAAGACAACTTGCTAACTAAAATATCATTAGCATTATTGGACATTGAGGCAATGATGTTGGCAAGTTCTACCACCCTTTCGACAAGTGTAAGTGTTTTTATGGCTCATGTAGTCGTCATATTTGATGTAGAGGAAAGTTTTAAGCCACAATAACCATTAAACCATTGACTCTTGAGAAAGTTTAAGTTTCAAAAATACAACCTTTCCCTCAAAAAGTAAAAATCCCTCCAAAGTTCTTAAAATAATACTACACGCAAGGACACTTTAAATGTCACCACAATAAAGTTAAACCTTTTCATAAATGGATTCAAGAGAATGCAACTCCCAATGTCTCATGCATAGAGGAAGGAAAATCTCCTCAATATAGAAACAATAGTTCATTTAGATGATCTCATAGATGCAATATTATTTGAAGATAGTCATAGGAACTAAAGTTGGTGAGGAATACACAAATCAATCCTTGTAAGAGTATATTGAAGAACCTATTATAGGAAATAAAAAACAAATTTCTATGAAATCAATATTCCCAAGAGCATTCCAGCTAGATTTACTCCACTCAATACCCAATCACCATGAACTTCATATCAAATTTGAACTGCAATTGATGCCCAAGGTCCATTATGAAGTATACTCACAATGCTCTCAGTGTACACTCATTCTTTCAATGGGATCATGACATAATGAAACCCCCTACCACAACCAAAACCATGGACCACACTTGTTGTAGAGCACATTACCAACAATTATCCCACATTGACTTCTAATAAGGGATGGAACCAAATAATAAACTATAGATAAAAATAGGTCGATCAAGAGAAAATTGTGTCAATATTAAAGGAAGTGAATAAAGTTCATGAGTAGGAGTAGTAAATGCATGTATTCTTCCTGAGTAGCATGGGAAGGTAGCTATGGAATTTATACAGATGAACTAGTAGCTTGTATTTAAATAGTGAGAGGAGGTAATATGAACATGAGGCTACGACACTTATAAGATAAATATCATTGTGCCAAAGCTCTTGATCCAACTTATAGTATGTAATTAGGTCAAGGGTTTCAATTGCATCTGCTAGTTTCCTCTTCCACGTCATCATCATCAAAATGGACACTTTTCACAATAGGTTCTTCCATGCATGAGGGGATTTGATAATCTCTAAGGTTGAGCAGATAGAGCTTGTTGTTTCATAGGTAACACATGAGGGAACAAATAAAAATTGTAGAATAATCATATATGCCTTGATGTTAATATATCACTACTTAGAATATAGCATTGAAAATGTAAATAATTCCAGCAAAAGAAACAACATAAGTCTAATGTTTAAATAGAATCCAATACCCACACACAAAAACTAAATTAGTGGGTAGAAATCAAGGAAACAAGGAACAATTAACCAAACCCAAGGTTGGACTAGAGTACTCTGATACAAATGATGTGGATCAAAACACCACTTAAGAGTAAAGTTCTACATAGAAGTTTGAATCATAATCTTTGACTAATTTTCATTAATAAAGCATGGGCTTAAATAGCTTTACATCAAGAAAACTAAGATGCTTGTCAAAGCATGTCTCTCAACAAGCTACTAAAAACTTGTAACTAATTACAATAATAGATATAGTGATGCAATGGGAATACACCTCCCTATAATTCTGAGTAACATGCAACAAACAAAGCCACTCTAATTTCATATACCACTATAACATTAATCTGTCACACTAAATACACCATAATAATCAAACAATTAATTACATGGAATTAAACCATAATAAAAATCTTCAAATTTTATCAACCATAATGGCCAAGCTCTTGGGCCTCCATTACATTTAGCAAAGATATGATGTGAAGGTTCTCAGCCCATCACTCATCCATATACTGCCTCTTCTATGAATGCTAAAATTTCTCACCAATTACCACTTGAAGGTTTGAAGCCTAGACTTTTGTAATAGTAATGATTTTCGCCTCTATCCACCACTACAACCATGGAATGGAGATTACTCAAAGGCCAAAAGTGCATTGCTTATTGTGGGTTGATAATTTTATATGAAAAACTTGGAATTTGAATGGCTTAACGATCACAACTGTTAGTGCCATCATTTTTTCAGTTAGAGTCAGTCTTAGTCAAGTCATGGTCTGTGTGTCAAAGCATGTGAGGTCAGGTATCGAATAACGAATGGGTCAAACTCTGCAATTGGTCAATTGTCCCTTGGAGACGGGAAGGCATGCAGAACCAAAACATGTGTAAGTGGTAAAGGTATTTTCCCAAAGATTCGGTTCATGTCAGAGGAGAAGGTTTTACGTGCCAAAATTCAAGGCAAGTTGTTAAATAGAAGTCACGTTGGCAGACGCAATGACCATCATCATCTCATTATGAAGTAAAAAAGGATGAAAAATCACGACGCTCATATCACATATACTTTGTAGCTCTTATCAGTTGTACTTTGCATGCCCTAAAGTGTACTCGTCATGTGGGTGTGCTGCGAAAATCTTCAACTTGCTTCGAAGCCTCTAGTCACCATGGATTCGGTGTACCCTAGCACGATTCCAACTCTTGCCCTCCTAGTTATAAATTATGGTTACTCTGCATGTATTCTTTTCACCAGCCAAGTTTATGCTCTGTTTGTAATTATTCCCACGAGCCATGAGTTTCTCGTGGCTAGAAAATCGATTTCCTTCAACTGTGTCACAAACTTGGGTCAAGCAAGATTATTTATTTGGGTCCATGCTAAATCCATCGCTCGCAGAATGAATACACGATGCACCATGACAACATCTCAGAACATAAGGAGAGGGGCATGAAGTAGCAGAAATGTGGGGCCCGAACCTCTAAACTTGATGTTAGTAAATGAAGATCGAGATATCAAAGAATCTTTTGAGCAGGTCGGATGCATGGTCTTTTGTAGGAAAATCCAAGGATTCAACATGAAACTGGCAGAGTAGTTTGCTCTTAGGTTCAACGGGTTCCGCGTAGTAATTGAAGGAGTCACTTTTCAGGTAACAGAGGAAAATTTGTTATCCACCACAGGGATCCCTCCACACTGTGAAAGGTGGTATAAATGCATGCTTGTGGACGTGTTATGCTATGAGGAGTTCATTAAACTAGACAGTTTAAATGGGAAAGTCAAAGCGGGCGTTCCAAGTAGATATCTGCAGGAGCCTTTTTGAAAGCTCCTGAGAGCAATTAGGAAATATTTCACCTGTGAAGGAAGGTTTGACATAATTCACCCACATCAAATCAGATTGTTGATGCATTTCATAGGAAGGAGAACATTAAATCTTCCTTTCTTCTTACACCAAATCCTTCAAGAAATGGAAAACGATGTACGGGCTGACACAAGCCAGTCGAAGAAGAAACTATCTCATGTCTCGCTGATTAAATTGTTGATAGTTAAGGAATTGAGGTGATTTTGAAACAACTGGGATTCGTTCCTACTCCCAGTCGACATCCCCAAAGACCCCAAAGGAGATTCCCCTCTACCGGCGGAAAAAGTAACATCTCACCGCGTGGAGGCGGAAATAGGAAGGGTCGTGAAAGAAGGAAATACATTGGAACCCTTATTCCCCCAATAGTCGATACCCCGAAGAAGGGTCAGGAGAAGGAAGAACAAGAAAACTGAGGAAGCCCAAGTCCTGAGCGATCCAAGCATGAAGTCTTTCGTTGAAGAATTACTCATGTGTGTTATTCAGCTGGAACCTGTCAAAAGTCCAAGTCAAGAAACCTGCGACAAAAGTAGAAGGATAGACACTAAAGGCATAGATATTTGCGAACCATCATAGTAGCTAAAGCAAGCGTAGCTCGCTATTGTTGAACTATACTAGGAGAACAATGAACTGAGACAATGGTTAGCAGTGAACACCCTTGAGATGTCAGCATCACAGGTTTGAGAGGGAAACATGACGTGGATCAAGAGGCAACTTAGGGGAGCGCAAGATACAATCATTTAGATGCACGAAGAACAGAGGATGTCAGATGAAAGAAATGAAAATCACTTCAAGGAATGCAGACCGACATTGGAAAACGTTTGCATGACTCTGGCTAGCACGCAGAAGAGGCTGAAAAGGAACGCAATTCTGTAAAGGCAAGTAATGAATCTGAAAAGACGCAGTTGGTTTCTCAGGAGAACGCTTCGGATGTCCGAACTAAAAACAGTTCCATAAGCATGATTGACTGAGTCCATTTTTGTCTTCCGAACGTGGCATGGATTTTTTCTCCCCGTGTCCTATTTTCCATCAGGAAGTAGGAACTCTGACACACACCCACACGGCAAGCATACAACACAAAATGTTGGAGACCCATCTATTACAAAGGACAGATGTATGTTGGACATGTGACAGTTTGAAGAAAGGCGTTGTGTTGGCAGCCAATTCACGTTTTCCATTGTCTCATAAGCTACCTACACCAATGTTTCGCAAACATCAATTTTTCGTCGCAAATTTCGAATGAACGACGCTTTTATTCTTTGCGCCTTTTCACACGCCTATCTTCGTTTTGTTTTCACGACTATAAGCGTGAAAATTTCTCCGTTTGAAGTCACATTTTGATCACTATCTGAACTGTCACGATCTTTTTAATCAATGTGCTTACTACGCTTACCTTTGTTTATCATTGTGTAGCTGAAAGAATTTTCGAACTGTATTCACTGGTCATTCTTATATTGATTGTGGGATTGTGTTTCATTGAGTTTGCAATACATTAATCTTTGGATTTGAACTTTATATGACTTGCCTAATCATTAAGTCTTTGAAAATACATAAGCCTTTGATTAAACTTTTATATACATGTGATATAATCCTTATGATAATCTTTTCATAAATTTGGCTTGTCGACTATACGAAATTCGTTTGGCACTTTGATAAACTTTTGATTATATACATGGGCGCATGTTTGATATTGGGTTTTGATTTATATGTCGGATTTGGAAACGTTATGGTATAACACTTGCGCACATTGGTATGCACATATCCATTCAATTTCATTGTTTGTGCACATGGCTTAATGGTTGAACTATGCTTTAATGGATAGAACAGTAAACTGACAGTTGTATTTTCATAATAACTCTTATGCATGGCCATATATAACCTCTACAACCCTTGCACACTTTGCATTAAGGCCTACCTCCTTACCAGGGTTATCTTTGTTGATTTTTGGGAAAATCTCTAAACCTACTCTATTCAAACCCTACCCAGACCCCTGTCCACTGTATGATCTCTCCTAGATCATGTAGGGCGAATTCAAACCCCCTGGTGTTTAGAGTTAGTTTTGGTTTCACTTTTGCCAGAGAAAATTGCCCCCGTAATTGTCCCAGAGTCACGTTTTTGCATGAGCGATTCTGGGAAAACGGTGTTGAATCAGATCGAACAGTTGAAAACCCAGAACTGTTTTTAGCCCCTTTACCTTCATAGCGGGTGGTTTCTTCAGAAAGTGAGCCATTACAGAGATATAAATCATGTTTTTCCAGTCAATTTCTCAGATCTCCTCAATGGATGAAAGGAACGTTTTGGTCTATGTGTATTTGTTGAAATGTTTTCCTTAGACCTGGGCCACAACAAATCTCTCACTTGTCCAGCCAGATGTCTTTGCATCCTGTTAATCTTACTACGAAATGTGAGACTAATGAAGGTTTTCAATGCCAATTGAAGAATTCATCCTCTGACTAACACAAGGGTTCATCTGAGCTTGGAAGTGGTCACACTGAAACAGAAAGTGGAAGAACAGATGCAGCTCAAGTGTCATCTGGTATTGTCTGTATTGGATTTTCTAAAGATAGCTTTCCAATCTCTGTCCCTCAAAGCAACAATGAAGCGAATATTCATGGTTTAAATAAAAGCAATAGAATGTTTTCAGAGAAGACAGTGATTTTATGCATGAGATGTTTGTAAGGTTGAAGTCACCTGACATTCCAAATCAAGCAAAGAAGGACTTGGTTTTATTCCTCCAAGAATTTTGTAGTCTCAGCAGGAGTCTGCAGCTTGTTCACCAAATGCGACTTGATGCTTCTCTTCTGCGTACATTTGTAGTCCAACAAGAAGGCCATGCCCTTCTCAGCCTCTTGGTCAAAGGCATTTCAACCACGTTTGGAGGGGATATGTGCTGCCAGTTTTTGGAAATTATCCGGATGGTATTGGACCCTTATACAATGTCTGGTTCTCAGAGGGATACACGGATAGATATTTTTTATGAAAAATACATGGACCAGTTGATAGATGTTATCACATTAGCATGTCCTGCAAATGGGAGCTCATACCTGGGCAGAAAATCTACATGTCTTGATGGTGCCAGCACAGGGGCTTATTTGACAGTGCCAGAGATTCTTTCGAACATCTGTGACCTCTTGTGTTTCTGTGTTCTACACCATTCATATAGAATAAAGTATTATTTTCTAAATTATGATGTTATAGAGAAAATACTTCGCTTGACGCGCAGAAAGGAGAAATATCTTGTGGTAGCTGGCGTTCGATTCTTGCGCACCATAATATCTCGTAATGATGATTGTGTTAATCATCATATAGTGAAGAATGACCTTTTTGATCCAGTTATACAGGCCTTTACAGCTAATGGAAATCGTTATAACCTTATTAATTCGGCAGTACCTGAGCTTTTTGAGTACATTCGCAAGGAAAATTTCAAGTCTCTCATTTCATATGTTGTTGAAAACTATTCTCATGAGTTGGAAAGGATCGATTATGTTGATAGCTTCCAACAACTGAAGCTGAAATATGAGCAGTCCCTCGAAAGTTATCCTCCTCAAGGTGTTACAGGTGGAGGAAAAGATCATGGTGAACATCATCCTAATCATTTCAGCCAGATAACTGCCATTGCTAAGCCAATGAAGCAGAATGATGACCAAGTTCTTGAGAAGGAAGAGGATTGTTTCACTGAAGACAATGTTGATGAAGATAACTTGGTAGCTACTCGTGCCTCTGCTTCGTGCAGTCAATCAGCAAGTGCAAATGTTGGAAATGGAAGTGTCTTGGACTCTTCAGCGGTAAGGGAACAATCTATTGGATTAGTTGATTATGAACATGATGACGATGATTCCCCAACTTCAGTGAGCACTACTTCAAGAGAGCCTGAATGTGAAAATTCAGAAATCCTTTATTCCTCTCTTTCAACAAATGATTTTGTGGGACATGAAGCAGTTGATTCCCCCAAAGAAAAGCGAGTGCTTACTAGACCAGATTCTACTTACCACAGACCTGAAGCTTTGAAAAAACAGAGACTACATACAAACAACCAGGATCATTCTATAGCAATGAATGGAAGAGATGAAGTTCAAAAATTGACAGTGAAAGAAAAGCAAGGTACATTGACTTGTAACCATGAATGCAGTTTTGAAGACAAGAAAGGAAATAGACATAGCTCTATGAATGATCGCAGATGCTTAAATGATGCAAGGATTGATGGGGCAAATGTAGTTGATTCTTGTCAGCCACAACTCTAGTAAAGAGGGGTGTGCTCTAAAAGAGTTACATGTGGACAAGATAGAACCTCAGGTAACTCTCATGGGATATGTCAGGTGGCCAGAGCACAACTCAAGATGAATTGAAAGAAACTGATGTTTATAATAATCATGAGACAAATAGGGGAAAATTGATTAGTGGTGCACAGTTAAAAGATCCAGTGCCAATTATCAAAGCTGAGCATACAGAAGAAAAGAGACACGGTGAAGAAAAGTTGTCAACCCTACAACAGTCGCTGAAAAAGCATAATGCTAAATGTGCAGAATCCAATTTCACTGATAAACATGAGAAATGCAATGAAAAATCATGGAATTTGGCAAATGTCAAGAAGCCTGTCTCAAAGGCCATTCAATATCAAGGAAAATTTTCTAATAACCATTTTGCCAATGTTGAAGTTGATGGTGTATGCTTTGGATCTGGTGGCAATATTTTTCATCTTTAATTCCCTACACTCAATTCTAGATAGATTTATTGATATGCAAAACAAATGGATGGATTTTGTTTATGAGTTGCAAAAGATTTATTTGATATTTGTTTTGATTAAAATAGATTCAATTAAGATTTTGTTTGCTCTAGATTAGCATAACAATTTTGGTTTGTTGTGATTTAAATGATTTGTTTTGATTTTAATTAGTAATCAAATATTTGCTTTAATATATTTATGTTAGTTTTAATTGATTTAAAACAGGTCTATTCTCAAATTAGACCAGCTACAGAATCAGCTGATTCTGTAGCTAGTCTATAGGATCAGATTTTTACAATTTTATTAACAAAATATCTTTTAAACTTGTTTATTTTTGCCTCTGTTCAGGTACATACGAATTGCAGTGATCAAATGGGCAGGTTGTAACAGTTTAGGAGATATTTTAGATTTGGTTTTATCTTAGGTTGTTAAGTTTGAATTAGATTTTGGGAATATCTTCCCATATTTTTGTAAAGCAGTTTTAACTTCCACAAGGAGGTTTTACCTTGTGGAAAAACTTATAAATGCTGCTCATTTTTGTAATAAAGGTCATCTTCAGTTGTGGGAGAACAAGGATATGTAATTCTGATTCAAACTGGAGCAGAATTGATGTTTTGTCATAGCTTTTTCTTTTCAATATATCAACATTGTGTTTCAAGTTTTGTATAT
>JZKD02S2041318.1:35834-47659 GCA_000966675.3 Picea glauca
GTAATTTGTAGACCAAGACATTAAATAACAATCTTAAAAAATAAAAACTCTTGAAAATCTTTAATCTATAGAGTTCTTAGATCTAAGTTATATATGAACAAGATATATTAAAATGGAAGGCTTTCCCGGATTGTGATAGTTTTCCTTGCACGTTCCTTAGCGATTATTTTCTACAAAGATTTATTTTGTCTTTACCAACTCGGATCTTCACACATAGAGACACAAAAACCCTTCACAGGATCCAACTAATCATGCATAAATTAACAATAGATCTAACAATCTATCATAACACATGAGAACATTGATTTATTTACAAGAATATATAATAATTACATACACATCCAAGTAGAGGGAAACATCTTGTACATCTTCTATTAATCAAATGAAACAACTTACAATTTGAAGATCTAACTAGGTTCCTTACCCAAGCTTCGTGATTAATCTGCCAGCATAAACTTACTTTCTCTTTTCCTCCCCCTTTCCCATGACATACCTCCTTTATTTATAGGATAGTGGAGTTAAGATCAAAGGGAAATTTGGATAAGATCTCCCTGCCCAAGATGGAAAACTTCTCGAAGTTGAACCAGTCCTCATAAGATTGAAGGGTAAAAATGCTTCAAATGCACTCCAAAAGGTAAAAAATCAAATGGTATGGTAAAAAGTCATTCTTTACCTATTTTAACCTATTTTTTCCACTTTTTTACATATTTTTTTACCCCTTATAACATTTCATACTGTTTATACTAATTAAATGGTTTGGAGACGTTGTGCCATGCAGTTTTCCTTCAAAGTTTTCTCTTTCTCGTAGGTGTTTCTACATCTATTGGTGTTTTTTGACTTCTTTGACAAGTATTGTGTTCCTTACTAGATATAGGTTAGGTTCCATCTTGCTTTCACAATGCATTTATCCGTACCGATCACATATTTTCCATAGGGTCAACCCCATTCATTACACCATTATACCTTCAATATTCTCTAAAGGTATCATTTATGGATGGTAGAGATTACCTTTTCATGGGTATCCTAGTTAGTACCTCACTAGCCATTTTGGCACCCATGCTGCAGTTTTTTCTGTAGGCTTGGAAGCCTTGTTTGGTCTTGCTATGAATTTGCATTGAAGCTTCATATGTTCATCTCTTTTTTTGTTGGCTAATCACCTACAGGGCTTCCAAACTTTTTGTGTTGAGTTGTACTTGCATTACATATTGATCGTTCGTGCTTTCTAAGCCTATTGTCAGCCTCAACTTGATATTCTATAGCCAATTGTATATGCATTTTCGAGCAGTTGTCAGCCATGTGATACTATCCTTTGCAACTTGACACTCTTTATCCCCAGAGGAAAATTCTCTCAAGCGTACATATCCTACATGCATTTCCTTGCATTGAGAATAGGTATGTTCCTTATGCATGGAACCAGTCTGCTCGCCCACGATGCTCGTTTCCTCCATTGTACTATAGCATTCTTTTATTCCTTTTTAGGATTTATAATATGAAAAAGACAAAAAAAAAGTATGGGAATGAGTCTTTTTTTAATATGGCGACTACTTGTGTTTCCCTTGAACAGAACACAATATTATGAGTCTTTACCTCACTATTGGGTTTAGTATGGATTTAAGAGGATTTTTCTTGTTATTGAGCATAATCTCCTCCAGCTAGTTATTCTTATATTCATATGGAGCGTTTGGTGATTGTTGGCCCTTGACCAAGTTTTGAAGAATACTTGGTCATATTTGACTGTTTTTGGGACTGTGACAGCTAGTCAAATATGGAGCGCAACGTGAAGCGGAAATTAGGGAAGCAAAACCTATTTTTGGGACCTTTTTAGGGTTTTTGAGTTGATGTAACGGGAAAGGGATGTCGGCCCGTGGGTTTACCCACACTTAGGCCTATTTTGTAATCTATAAATATATACTTAGGCAATGTAAGTAGGGGGAGTAGTACATCTATGTGATGTATAGCTAAAGGCTTAGTGCTAGTAACTGGATATGTGTGATTGGATGTATATTGCAAGTTCTTTGTGCATGATTGTAAGGAGATTGAAAAGCTAAGTGCAAGTTGTTGTAGTTTTGTGTTGAGGTGCAAGGAAGAAGGATCTAGTGAGCTGCACAGATATTTTGTACTGTGTGAAGTAAGGATCATTGAAGCTATGTGCTATAACCGCTTGACCGAGATAATATAAAGAAGAATACTTTGTGGACGTATCCCCAGGGTGGGGGAGAACCACGGTAACTTTGTGTATTGTGATCTATGCTTTGACCTAATGTGTTTATCTCCTTCTTGGCTAAGTGCTTGATGTGATTAAATAGATTTATTTATGCTTTGTGCTTCTGATATAAGAATGAATGTTAGATCTGATATATAAGATGCTTAGTGTCTGATCTAGTGAAACCAATCTATCTTGTTGTATCTAAGTGCTAAGTCTTCTTGAATCTAAGTATATATTGTGATTCTCTGTGCTATCTGCGAAGTGTTGTAAGGGTTGAATATTGATAGATAAAACTTTCTAGATAATTTCTAAGTGTTATAATCACGGATCTGTGTCCCAGCCAAGGTTGCAAACATCTGAGTCCTGCAACCACCCCTGCCTCTACCTCAGGTGACACTTCATCTTCTTCGCAGGTGTTTCCGAAAGGGCCAATAGTTAGGGTTTTGTTGGTGCGCTCTTGAGCGTTGAACCCTGGGTCTGCCCCTGTGCCAACAGTGATGCCTCCTATGTTGCAGGCGTATCCTAGTTTATAGTCAATGCTTCCCAAGTCACTTTTGTGTGGTGTTTTTGTTCAAGGGAAGTCAACCTTTGTCGGCCACTCTACAAAACTCTTGACCTTCCAGGTCGACCTTCCCTTGTGTCAAGTACTTGTTAGTTTCACAATTATCTTTGTATTAACATGTGCTAGTATAGAAGGCCTCCATTGACTTCTTGTTGGCAGGTCTTCTCTTATCAACTATCACTCATTTCTCTAAGAGTATGACCTAGAATTGCAACCTGTGCCTATTTACATCATTGATAGTTACCTTGCACTCAATGGATGGCAAATCATCATTGGTCATTGATTGAGCGGTTTCCATTTTGTTCGATGTCAACAACCATTATCACTCATAGGGATTCATGTGATACCTCGATTTCCATTTGACCCCATTGGTGGATTCCTCATCTTTGTCAGTAGTCTTCATCATTGGTTATTATTCAAAGAGTATTTTTTGTGTGCTATTCCATCTGGTACATGCTGGAGTCGTATCTCGGTTTGGTCCTTTCAATATTTTTTTCCGAGTTCTTCCAAATCTCTGGCCTTATGCTACTCCTCATTTTCGATGATGGAGGATGCTTTAACGTCTTTCTTCCAGCAGATCTCTTCCTATCGACTTCATCACATCTTGCTTTGGGAGAAGGATCCAGAGTCATTTTTAGTACCTTGGGGCTTGCAATCATCAGTGGTATTTTCCATTGCTATTGACAGTGGGAATACATCAATGTCCCTCGATCGGTAGATTCTATCATGTGTTCGACATTAGATCCTTTATTCACACTTGTTAGATTATACAAGGTACCTTGATTCCCATTATAATTATCAGTCGGTTGTCTTAGGTTTGTTAACGGTAAAGATCAATCACTATAAATAAAACGGTGTCTCACTATGTTTGACTTCAACACATATATTCGCATAGTGCAGACTCGTACCACAACAGGTTGTTTTGAATACCTTAGGGAAAGTAAGAGCATCACCTATTTTGTGATCCTTGTTATAGCCTTAATTTCCACCCCATAGGCCAAAAGGGGATCCATAACATGATATAATCCAAAATACACATTTTTCTTAAGATTTGACCATTTTTGGATCCCTTTTGGAGATCCTTGTGGGACACATAGTAGACAACAAGTGAGGATCCTCATAGGTCACTAGTAGTGCAACAAGCGAGGATATGTAAAACTTCTATATTCGGGGAGTTACAAGGTGATGGATGAGGAATGAGTTGTATATTTGTGGCAAGGGCCTAGGAACTCACATCATTCGAGTCTCTAATGGTCTCTAGAATATCTATAAGCTCTCTCAAACCTCCTCCAAATATATATATAACAAAGGAAATCCTTGGGCAAGAGATAGGAATAATTCATAGTAATTTCATGTTGTCCAATTGCAGAGGTACTTGTTCCATCTACCACAACCAAAAGTTAGTGAAGCCTAGCCTGACCAAGGAGAAAAAGAAGGAGAAGGAGAAAGGAGGTCAAAGGAGAAAGCATCAACAAACAAGGTATAAGTTTGATGTATTACTCTTTCATTTATTAATAGATCATTGGCTTTCTTCCATATTACTTGTGTTTGTTTCATGAGTGGTTTGTATCTCATCTTATAAGTGATAGATCAAAGTAGATTTACTCATTATTAATAACTTGTCCCAAGCCCCACGCATATGTCACTTTAGTATTCCTTTGAGATCCAAGAGTGCCCCCTCCCGCCCCCCCACACATGCACCTGCCACACTTATCCCCTTATTCTAACTAAACTTACATGTACAAAAAACTTTGATGTGTGAGTTTATCCTTTTTATGCAATAGAAAGAAGGTAAAATACCTCATTTCATTTATTTGATTTTTCTTCTTCAGTAATAGTTTTTGTTTCTCACCTCATGTTTTCCATTGTGGAAATTCAACTTACTACTCCAATATTCCATACGATTAGGGTTCTTTGTCTTACCATTTCACCTGATGTATGGATAACTTATTTCAATCCAACATGGCTTGAAGATTTATCTTTTCATTCTTTGAGATAAATTTTCAAAGAGCCTCAGAAAAGGTTCACTGACAGATTAACACCAAAAATAGAGGCTTACAACAAGCAAGGATATTGGAAACACAAATCAAAGAAATTGAGAAAAAAAAACTAATCAAATAGTAGTGGCTTCCCTAGTGGAGTCGCGATCTGTTGTAGGATATTTTCACCCTACATGAGTTACCTCCCTTAGGATATTCCTAGACCTAAGACATAATAGAGATGTAATCTATAGAGTTCCTAGATCTAAGTTATATATGAACAATATCTATAAAAATTGAAGGCTTACCCGGATTGGGATGATTTTCCTCACACGCTCCTTAGCTGTTAGTTTCTATGAAGATGTCCTTCGCCTTTACCAACTCGTATCTACACACATAGAGACACAAAAACCCTTCACAATATCCAACTAATAATGCATAAATTAGCAATAGATCTAACAATGTATCATAACACATGAGAACATTGATTTCTCTACAAGAAAATATAATAATTACATACACATCCAAGTAGAGGGAAACATCTTGTCCATATTTTATTAATCAAATGAAACAACTTACAATTTGAAGCTCTAACTAGGTTCCTTTCCCAATCTCTATGATTAATCTGCCAGCATAAACTTACTTTCTCTTTTCCTCCCCCTTTCCCATGAGATACCTCCTTTATTTATAGGATAGTGGAGATAAGATCAAAGGGAAATTTGGATAAGATCTCCCTGCCCAAGATGAAAAACTTCTCAAGGTCGAACCATAGAGAATCCGTGATTGAATCTCATCTCACAAAACCAATTCTAAAAAGGTATTAACAAACTTGATCGTGCACTGCATTCTTGCAGGGAGAAACCGGTCGTGCCTTGCATCCTTGCAGGGAGCGACCAGTCGTGCCTTGCATCCTTGCAGGGAGCGACTGATCATGCCCTGCATCCTTGCAGGGAGCAACCAGTATCTCCTTGCATGAGGAGAGGGAGTGACCATCACTTCCTGGTCACAGGTTGTAAATAGATAGCTAGTGACCATACAGAAAAGTGTTGCAATATCATGGAAAAAATTGGTATGAGCGAGTGGATTAGACTACTAACTTCTAGTGGATGCCCATCAAGTGATCAGGTGGAAAATAACTGTATAAAAAATTCCCACTAAAGTGTGAAGTCAGAAGAGGTGTTTGATGGCCGAAATACTTTATGATAAAATCATGGAGCTTGGAGCGAAGGAACCTAGAAATAAATTCGTATCAGTTTGGCATAATAATAACATCCCCGAGGCGGGCATACCCATGCTCGGTAATAAAAATGACACATAGTCACCAAATAATACACTGCGGGTCCATGCATGACGCAAGTAACTATATCATGGCCACAAAAAAATATACTGTGTATCAATGTCACAAGTGAGAGCGTAGCCACGACCAAGTACAAATGTGGATCTATGTCATAGTGTACAAATTAGTGAGAGCACTCAATGCCTGAGCAGTATTTGAAGTACTAATGAAAGACATCATCACATCTTGGGAGGGAATGTGATCAAGGAATGAATGGTACAAACCCAAGGTATATTTCCCAAGTCTAAATGGTATGAATCTACATCATGTGAATAAATGAGTTGATGTCGAGCATGGTAGAAGTCATATTATTACTGGTCATTTATGTATACCATTATCGTCCGTTGATGATAATGGTTCCCAAGATACCTAGTACAATCTAGCAAGTGTGAATAAATGAGTTGAAGTCGAACACTTGTAGATTCATTCAACAGGAGTCGATGATGTAAACCTATTGTTGAAATGCAAGGAAGCTTGCCACTGATGTATTCAAGTCCCATGGTACCGATGGGTTTCTAGATTTCAAACGTGGATAATGAGTTGGAGTCGACAGGATGAAATCCGTTGAAGGAGGGCCTTAATGTATCTTGTTATTGCACAATCTATAATTTCCCAAAGCCTAAAGGAAAGTAGGCTTAGATTGACGCAACACAGAGGTAGTCCTATCATTGTCACCCCAATAGGATACCTCTTTCTATTTAGGAGGAGAATAAAATCACTCCAAGGGAGACGTCCCAAGGCCTAGTTGGTTGAAAAAGGGTTAAAATACCAAATAAAACTCAACCCTCTCTCTAGGTCACTCAAGGAAAGAAATCACTTGGTAAATTTTAAAGGGGAAAAGGAAAAGGAAATGAGTTGTACATGCCCTTTACCAATGAAACAACAGATTTTAGAAATAAAAAATGATATCAATGTTTCAAATCAGTGACTTCAAGATATAAATATGCTACTGAAACACTAAAATATGAAATGTATAACAACATCAAATATGTCCACAAATTGTAATCTATGATGACAAAAAATGATATAGAGACTTTGCAATTTTGATAATACCTTGTCACTTACAATTTCAATATTAAAATAAGTCAATAAATGACTCCAATAGGCTGTCAAAACACTTGTAACAACAACAAAATAAATAATTATGACAACAACAAAACCAATTTAGAAAGTACTTAAATTAGGAAATTAAACAAACACTTTAGCATATAATGATAGTAGTTTTCCTAGTACAAGTGTTGGTTGGTTTTAAGAACAGATTGAGGGTTTTTAATGGGGTGAAATGATGATTGTAACAATAGTTACAACAACAACAACAACCTTCAAAAACTTCGGGATTTTTCACTTAGAACAATAGCAAAGGGAATGCTAGAGCCTTGGGATGATAGCACATAGGCTAGTACAAATTTATGGGTTAGTTTTAGAGGTTAGTATGTTGATAAGGGCTTCTAAATAAATATGGTTGTTAGTGTTAGTGATAGTTTTGAAAAGGTATTTTGAAAGTTTGTTTGATCTCATTCATCCAAAAGAGTATAGAAATCAGTGCCTTTTAGGGGCTTATGGAGTCAATAATAGTAACAATATCACTTGGGAAATAGAATAAAGATAATGCTTATTTAAGGGAAGAGGTATATGCAAGAAGTGTTGACACTTCAAGGCCTCAAGCATCTAAATATTTGAGGGAGGTTTTGCTAGAGAGTAGGCACTTCTAGGCCCTAGCATACCTTCCTTCCTTAGCTTTTTTGAAAGACAATTTAATTGGTGACTAGAATGAGATTACTAGAGAGCTAGCACTTTAGGTCTCTAATAATCACTCCCAAGAAAATGTATAATTGGCAAGATCAAGCTAGTAGAAGAGTTATAGGGAGAAAGAACCATTTGTTTTTTCTCTCCTAGGGTTTAAACAAGAAATTTCATAATCTTAGACATGAAACAAGTAAAATTTACCACAAACATCCATAACATGAATAAAAATGCAAATTTCCACTTAATTCACCAAGAATAATAAAGTCAAACCCTAGTTGAAGACCATTCCACCATAAAAAATGCCAAAATACACCACCACAAAACTCTCCCAAGAGATGTGCACTAGTTATTTTAGCCAATAACCCTTAAAGAGGGCGAAAATTTCAGACCACCACTTGTGCATGATGAGTTATTATGAAAAAAATGAACTTAGTCATCCATATTTAAATGGGAAATCCTGGCTAATTAATCCAACAGTTATGTCTTTTCATAAAACAAATCCTACATGTCAATTTTCTCTTCAAATTCAAAATTAAATCAATTTTCAAAAATTAAAACGCTAAAGAGGGTGATGTCATCCTTCCTAGGGTGACATTAGTCCTCTCCATGAGACATTGAGGCCATCAAGAAAAACGTTTTTCCTCCAAAGGCCCTCCTCCATGCCACACGTTCCAAAATTGCAGCCCAACATCTCTCCATGTCAAACCCTAGTCGTGGGTGACATTCTAGGGCTACTAGGGTGACGTCCAAGGCCTCCCAAGGCGAACGTTCAGGTGGGAAGAGCATGAATTCCTAGGTCTGGGTATTCCATAGTGCATCAAAATTCAACATCCTTCCTTCATCTAGTGCAAGCCTTCACTCTCTTCTTACCCCTGGTTGGGGTTTCAACATCCATCTGTGGGCTTTGATCCCCCATGAAGGTCTAAGCTAATCATTCCCTCGTGTGTAGTTGTCCAACGGGAAAGGTCCTGCAGAAACAAAAGTATCCCTCCATGGTTCATAAGTCATAAGGATCATATCATGTAAATCACATCCAATAATTAAATCACCCAGACATGTGCATCAAACCCCCGTTAACCCCAAACAAATGCTCAAAGGCGATATGCAATTTGATAAGTTAGGTTTGGAGAGGGTCTCAGAGTGTTCTATTGGGCTAACCTCTCTTAAGTTTGGGGTGTTTCCCAGGTGGCGTCTAGTCCAAGTCATGTTAGTCTATGAGGTGGCATGGGGTAAATATTTGGGCATGAGGTGCATGTGATAATAGGGAAACGTAGAGTCTTACCTGTGGGTGCCTTTGTGGAGGGTGAGTTGCACCTTGTCATGGATGCAATTGTTTCCTAGCCCATTCATTGCCATTTATTCTTAGCTTTATTTCTTTTGATTTTTCTCTTGTGCTTCAAGGGAATAGTCAAGGGCCATTGTCCTGGTTTGAAGACCAGAGGTGACAACATTATTCACAAAAATTTAATGGAAATGATAAGGTTGGCTCGTAATGATACCCCCTTTCTATTAGATATGCCACTAAGAGACACTACCCTGATTTGGTGACCAGATAGGTGGTAATATAATATCTCTACATGTCCATGGTCATAATAGTTCAACTCTTGATGAGACCTCTTGTCCATCAACTAGTACCTTGAGTGTTTATGTTATCTTGTAGGTCCCATTTTCTTACTGAGGCGCCTTTCACTTCTTTCTTAGGGATCCTTGGGTGAAGCATCTCGAAGGTTTCAGATTTGGATTTTAACTTTTTCCAACTACTTTTACCCTTTGGGCCTTTAGCCCCTTCTTCCCACAAGGTAAGGTACAACCCTTCCTAGTGTAGGCAATCCCAAGGCCCAAACAAGGAAGGGGAGATGGAAGGAATAAATATGGAAAGTGGTAAGTATGAAGGGAACATGCGATGAATTTTCCAAGATCCACCCAATAGAAACCCATCCCAAAGGGAAATCAACTTATTAGGGCATTGTGTCACCCTTCCAAGTTTGAACGAGGAAAAGAGCATAATTTCCAAGCAAACATCATGAAATGAAGAAGGATTTTATACAACATTTTCAAGTGCTTCAACAATCATGGTGATGCATACCATGATACCCGGACTCATTACCTCATGGAGTAAGACTCATTGCTACTTTAGGACCAAGCTGGTGCAATGAATATTGTTTCTGGTGATATGTGGACCGCACTGAGGAAAAGAGGGGCCCTCCTGGGCCATGCTTAAGTCATCTGGCTCTTAGTACTCCATGTCTAGGACTTGTGAGTCTCGAGACATGATATCCTTAGTTGTCACTAGTCTAGGGGATAACATATCCCTCATCAATCGACATGAAACATATAAAGGTGGATGGTGTGAAGAATTTAATGGTAGAGCACAATTAATGCAAGGATGGCCAAGAGAAACGGGCTAAAGGAATGTGAATGGATGACATGGTATAACTTCCCTTGAACAAATTAGCATGACAAATAACTTGACTTGGTAGCATTGACTCAAGAAGGAAGAAAACACTCATTGTGGGAGAATGGAAGGGTAACCATTCAGTGGAGTCTGAGAAATGATGGAGATGGTAATGATTCAGAGATGATGGATGACCCAACTATTGTACATAGACACAAAATAAGTGTGTTTTTCAAGGTCGAATCAATAGATGGCTGACATTTGTGAAGATGACTAGATGAAAAGAATCCCACTCTTTTTTCTTATTTCATCTTTAAGCGAGTGTGAAAGAAAATAGAAGTATGCTCGATGTTCTCACCTGTGGATTTATGGTCGTTCCCCAAGAAAAGAATAGTGCTCGATTCATCATTTCATGTTTAGAGATTCTGAAAGGAAAAAGGAGACTCCAAGGATGTTCTTTTTTGTAAATTTGGTCTCCTAAGCCCGAAAAAAGGATAAAATAATGCAAGGGAGAACTCTTCTAGCCAAAGTGGACTAGAGTATTCTTTTTTTGTAATTAGTCCATCCAGTCCAAAAAAGGGGTAAATTTGCACCGAATAGATGTCCTTTCAAATCCATTTAATGAGTGTGAAAGAAGAGAATCTCACTTGGAAATCTTTTCACATTTAGTGAGTCTGAAAAGAGCTTAATGGAGACTCTAGGGTGTACCTTTGTCATGGTTGGTCACGACAAAGGGGTAATGATAAGCTCGGTTGGAGAGAACAAGTGGATTTTGATGAAGTTCCAGGCGCAAGGCACAAATATTCAAGCAATGAATTGTAATAGGACATGGAAAATGATGGACACTCATAACAATTGTTCTCATCCATAAGTGTTGTAGATGGTAGCAACTAGATGTCTAGTAATTAAGT
This sequence comes from Picea glauca, assembly GCA_000966675.3. NCBI lineage: Eukaryota > Viridiplantae > Streptophyta > Pinopsida > Pinales > Pinaceae > Picea > Picea glauca. The sequence continues at coordinate 46,970 of JZKD02S2041318.1, forward strand.
TGGGTTGTAGTGTGGTAGGCGATGAAAGAATATGACGATATAGTAGTGATAATTAGAAAAACTAAATCATAGGTGTGACCATGTAACAACGATACAAAGTGTCAGGAACCCTCTCTGGAAAGGATAAAAATTATGAAAAGAGAGTGAATGTGGCCCACTTTCAAAAAAAAAATCACTACATAGGGTTCTGGGGCCATAAAATTTCGGCATAGGCATCAAATGATAATAACAAGTGCTAATCTAGAATTCTCATGAAAGGTAGGATCTATCACTCAAAATACAACGTGCTAATAATGGAAGGGATAATGTCGCATTTCAAACGGGGTTGAACTTAAGGCATAAGGAGGGGAATAATTGGCGGCCAAATGAATTCAATGGAAAAGGGGGAAACAACCACAACCCTAATCCTAAATGTCAGGGTTCAAAACATTTGTTGAAATTTGAATCAACATTATAACAGAAGCTTTATTCCATGTCTACAATAATAAATCATAATTTGTAGCCCAAGAGATTAAATAACATTCTTGAAAAAAAAAAAACTCCCGAAAGATTATAAAATTAACTTATTTTGTGTGAAAAAGGGTTATTTTAAAACTAGTTTGCCAAAAATGGAAAAATAGTAATTATATGGGTAAAATGAGATTTTTACCTCATCTGTTTTGTTATGCTTGATGAAAAAGTGGAGAAGAT